>JABJVR010049164.1:0-22612 GCA_025773905.1 Chitala chitala | reverse complement strand
TTATGTAATTTAAGCTACCTCAATCTCTTGCACCTTGTTTTCTTGCACCTTAATCCCACTTCCCTATAAACTGCTGTTACAAGAGAATTTCCCCACTGTGGGATCAATAAAGTTCAATCTAATCTAATCTAACCTAAGAACCTTCAGTTTCATGGACCTGTTTTTTTTTTGTACTGGGGACTAAAACAACAACAAAAAAAAATTGATATGGTGCTAAAGGGGAGAGGGGGTAAGAAATGAGGATTCACACATCAACAGGATTGCAGCCAGAAATGAAGGGGGTCACTTTCCCCGAGTGCTGACAAGCAGAACAGCTGACTTTCCTAGTTTGTTCACAGCTCCTGTGTCCCAGGTGAAAAGTGAAAGGGGTTCTGTGCAAGTTGAGGGAAAGTTCCAGAGTTAGCTTTTGATGCCCAGTGGCTTGTTTTTTTATTTTGTTACGTTTTTTTTGTAACACTTCTCTGTCCATGATGAATGGGTATTTAATAATCCCACATTGTTTGGCACAAGCTCTGATGCTAAACAATTGACAAGGCCTTTATGGTATGGCACAGCTGAAGCAAATTCCAAGATGGTAAACAAAAGGATTATTCCAGACCAGTCATTAACAGCATGCATAAACATTAACAGAAAAAGCATGGCTATCATAAATTTCATACATAAAAAATGCACAATTACACAGAATTTATTAGTGGTGAACCTTTATGCCTGTTAATTTATCATTAGATACAACAGGCTCACAACAAAACCCGGTGTAAGAGAGTATTAGGCTTGGAATTTTTAACTCAGCCGTAAAGCAGCCCGTGTCCCCCATGAGTCCATGTGATTTTGCGGTATGAAGAGGAAAGTGACAAACACTTCTTACAGGTCGATGCATGTTGTTCCAACACCATGGGCAAGCAGGTGTTGGAGTAGGTGGAAACTGTTTATGATTTGTACTCCAAAACTGGAGTTTTGGAGTACAAATCATAAAACAAGGAGAGTTGTTACAGCTGTTTCAATTTGGATTCATGGGTCCTTGAATTCACCCTAAGTTTCTGTGCCTATGTACAGGAATGGCCTGTGCTAGGAGAATAACTCTTACAAAATACAGAGTAATACGGTATATTATCTCTACCATTTTGCTGGGAATGTCTTTCTTTTTGCTTGGGAGCAGGTGCCTTCAGCATACAAGATTTGAAACAGAAGGTTAGACCAATGCGTTTGGGGAGGCTGGGGTTTCAGAAGATTACCATCCATTCATGCAGCCATTCGGACATGGTGGAGCAGCTGGTGATGTCACCGTACATCCACGTGACCAACAGGACACATCTGGAGCAGTCTGTGATGTTATACTTAGTCAATGTCATGGTGTGAAAGTGCCTGGCAAAGCCAGAGGGTACATGTTCCTACCCACACAAGCCCTGTGTGTTGCTTGTTGAAGGGAAAAGGTGGTCTTGTGCGAACTCAGAGCCCTCCTCCTGGGAAAGAATCTTTCATCATTTGTTGTCAGTAGTGATGATCATGGTGCATCACAGAAACCGGACCTTCGTAGATGATAAAGTTGTGGACTTGCGGCAGGAAGAGAGCATTTTTGAAACACTGGATTTGGGCCTGCTGGGAAAAAGGTCCATATCCCATGTCTCAAAGGGGGCTTGTGTTTTGATATGGCCCCATAGATGGACAGGAGGAGATGGGAATGAGGAGCCAACGTCTGGCAGTGACTGTTACGGAGCTTAGGGCCTTGAGCCATGCTAATAGGAACCACTTAATCCAAACACAGCCCACCTTTCTCCAACCCACTTCCCAAGTCCAGTTCTGGTAGATTCCTACAGGTCCCCTGTTTTTAATTTTAATGAGACACTCCAGCTCCCTAGGTCACAGCGGGCAAAACTATTATTGGTCTTGAAGGTGGTGGGGGATAAAACAGACTGCAGTGTGCAGGGAGAAAGGAAGAACGTCAGGCAATAGTCGGTGTGTGGAAAGAAAAGTCCAGAAAAACTGCATGAAGGACCATATAGCCAACGTGGCCCTTGTCTTTGTTTAACTTTTCCCGTGTGCATTTCATTGGAAGGAAATGTAAACATGGTACCTTTCCTCTTTACATACTTGATTTTTATTGTCATTAATTGTCATTACTGTCATTTTTTACCTCAATTGGATTGTTAACAATAAAAAAGAAAAACAGTCATCAAGAAGAGCGAGAGAATTAAGGCTCAAGTCAAAGAGATCTTTGTTACGCTGCTTATCTTTTTGTATGTGGTATCAGATTAACTATAATTATTTACACTTAAACTGATAATTAATCCAACTATTCATCTCAGAAATTTACAATTTCCTGAGTAGGTCTCCAAATGTGGCAAAGGTCAAAGGTTCGTAATTTTTCAAATAATCTCAAACTGTTTAAAAAGATGGTGCTAATTAAGTAGCTGTGGACTTCAGAGCAAATGCCTGTAACTGCATGGAGTCAGACAGGTGCAGTTTATATGACTACAGCAGGGCCGCTTGCTGTAAGGTACCGGAAGTAACCTTGAATGTCACATGATACAAAGCTGTGAGCTTCACAGCATTGATAGTGGGTGAGCGTTAACATACATATGAAGGCTTAAGATCAAAGGCAGGCATCTCTGGGGTACTGTTCCAAGTGGCAGCATGCTGGGCTGTATGTTCAACTGCATCAGAAGTGTTAAATTGTGGTTTCATGATACCGCAAAGGCTGACAGGGGTACTGGTAGAAACAGCAGCTTTGAAATGTATTTGAAGACAGGTTTTTTCCCTATACCATGATTGAAGAGTAGCCTCTTTATTACCCGTTAAAGCACAAAAAGGGGCAACAAACAGCGCCAAGCCTAGCTATTGCATGTCAACAGGCCTCTCTACTTGGTGGCCTTTGACCTGCTCTCCATGCTTCATTGTCGATTCATTTCCTTTCTTCTCTTTGGGGCCCAGGGGGCGGGGGTGAGGGTTCTATAGGGCTTGGGTCATGTGATTGGCCTCTACCCGGCCTGAACCTCAAACCACACCCCCAGGTTCCTTGCTGCCTAAGGGATGTGTCGAAAGAAGTTTTACTGGATCTGTTAAGGGAAAAGGAAGTGCTTTTCGTTCATACTGTACTTTCTATACAGAAAGTATACATGTGTCTTCACATGTGTCTTCATTAAAAACCCACTTTCTCATCTTCTCAATCACTACACTAAGGCTGCACCCCCTTTATTCATCAAAATGCTACAATCCATGCTCTTGGAGTGCACACAAGATTTTGTATTGGAGTATTGGCGCTCTTCATATATGTGACACTTCCTATATGAGTACTTGCTGCTATTTTTTTATAAAGAGCATTTAATTTTTGACAAACAATAATATGTTCCAAACAAAATGTAATTTTCTGGATAAACCACATACTCCATTTAATGTCCACACCTAACATTTATGCCACCTTCATGTTACTTTTTTTGTTTGTTTTCTTAATCCTTTGTTAGTCCCACAACAGGTAAGTTTGTTCTCTGCATTTAACCCATCTGCTGGGGGAGCAGTGGGCAGCCATTTTTCAGCACCCAGGGACAAACCTGGTGACTGGGCTGGGATTTAAACTAGGAGACATTTGCATGCCAGCCTGATGCCCTACACACTGAGGCACCAGGCCACTTATGTGCAGGATGTGGGATACTGCCAAGAATCTGCTCTGTATAACATGCTGACAAGATCCGAAGACACCAGGTACATCTAATGACTTAAAGATAAATCTTGTCTTTTTGACTACTAGTCTACCATACACTAAATGGAAACCAGCACGATCAAATCTCTAGTCTTGAGTTCAAGCCATTTGACTAGAGAGGACTAGCATCATGTCCTTTATCAAACCTAGGTTTCTACACTACTGGTGTTTAATGTAACCATAGCTCCTGAACTAGAAATTATTCTAAAATTGTTTGATTTTCCAATTAATTGGTATGTGGTTATGCAATTAGTGTAATTCATAAACATTGTCTATAAAGTGGTCTACTCAAGGTCTTGTGTTGCGCACACACACACACACACACACACACACACACACAGAACTGTTCATAGATTGTTCTCTTCTCATCATGCCGAGATTAATCTCAGGAATACTGTATAATGTATTTTTGCACTGTGTAGGTTCTTCTGGACATCAGGTATTGTGTTTTTGTGAGAATCATTGATAAGGGTGCCATCTGTTGACAAAATATTGCAAATGCTTCGTACTGAAAATGCTCTATACAAAATCAAACAATGAACATCTGTACTGTATTATATATTTCACTAAACTACAGAATATGCAGGCTGGGGCTAACGGAAAGATAACTGAAATATATTAGTTATGACTGGTAAAGGTTAGCCTCCTGTCTTTTCAACTTACTGAATATCTGGAGTTTTTAGTTTACAGAAATCCACCTTTCAAGTGATGCGTCATGGATGTACCATTGATTTCACATTTGCGCGTCCCTCCTCAATGGGCCTGTCGTATTCCTGGCTAATCTCAAACCGGGGTGCGACACACAGCCTGTCAGGTTAACATCGGCCCTGCCGCTAACTGCCGAGGTTATTCCCTCAACAGGATCGGAGTCCTTTCATCCAGCCTGCTGCGAGGCGGCCGTGGGGCACAGTGCGACAGCATGCAGATGGAAACCTAGTGACAAGCTGCGCAGCTGCAGCTGTCTGACTGCAGTTCTCTTCAAAACAAATGCAGAGTTGTGACATCACTACTGTTCAGCGAGTCCTACTCTGATAACAAAGATCTTAACAAAGATCTTATATCATAGCTCCTCAGTAAACTCAGTACTGATAACGTAGATGTAATATCACTGTTAGTGAACCCCACACTACTACCCCAAATCTAAAATCACTGATCTATATTAAATCCCACAATGATAATAGATAGCGGTATCACTTCTTTTCAATAAATCTCATAACCTCACAGATCTGCGATCACAGCTTCTCAGTGACCTTCAGTGAAGTCCCACATCTCTACGTTACTTTTCCTCAGTAAACCTCTTGCTGAGCCACTCACTGGTAGCAAACACCTGACCTGACTGCTCCTTAGTCTCGTATGTGATATCCACATAATGGCCAGTGATTTGAAAATGATTATAGCAAATATGTTCGTCCACCTGTGTGGGTTCTGTTGCAATGCAATGGCCAATTAGCCGAACAGTTAATTTTCACCCTTTCAAAAGATTTAAATATCCATTTAAATTTTAAACAAACTGTATCATCTCAAAGCTTCAGAGCTACCTGAAACCATCCCAGGTCCCAGTTTTGCTGCCATGCTTTTACTGTTAAGAATTACACATTTTTCATACTCAATTTAGAGTGTTAATTGGTTCCAATCCACTTCACACTGTCATGTTGTTAGTGTCATTCTGACCAACAACACTTTCAGGTTTAACAAGACAGCAATCCTTGCAAAGAAAGGAACCTCCTTTGATGTAGAAGCTTCATATGCAGTTGTATTTTCAGGACAGCTGGACATTGGAGAAGTTGAGAGATGATGTCTGCTGTATGACCATCATAAAGTTCTGCAAGTCTTGTCTGTAGTGTGCAGATGAAGAACCAATCTCTAAGTGTCTTTCCTTCTGTTGAAGTTTCCTTTCTTTGCTCTTATCTGAAAACAGTTTTTTTTTTCCCTATTTCCAGGAGTGGAAAATGAGGTCTCCTTTTCCTGAGAAAGAAGGCAGAGGGCCCTTGTCCCAGGCCGATTCATGTTCTATGTCCCGGTGAGATATAGTGCGTGAATAATTGATTGTTGGAGCAGGATGGTTGGTGTTGGATCTTGATGGCACCCCTGAAATGTCACCTTTCTGATGTCAGCGCGGCTGAGATATTAAAGGCCCAAAATCAAAGCACCCCATTTGTGTCTCTCCCTTTCCCACTGTGCTGAAGAAGAGAGGGAAGCGTTCGTCTGGGTTTTCATTTCAGCCTGGGAGAATCACACACTCCCAGCCTTATCTGCGGACAACAGTAGACCTGCTCCTCAGTGCATTGAAAATCGGAAGAATATTGCCCCTGTCTTTTTAAGTGAATGTTTCAAATCTGGAAATAGTTGAAAACAGTCTTAATTTAGATAGCTATACATCTGTGATTGGCACACCCATGTATATAATTGCAAGTAATGAAAAATGGGACTTGAAGCTTCTGAGAATTTCTTCACAATAACGCCTGCTCGAGTAGCATGCCTTTGCCCCCCCCACCCTTACTTACTCAAAATGCTTGCAGGTGTTCTGCCATTTGCTGCCTCTTTGGTGGTTTTCTGTTTCCTTACGTTATGGGCAGAGTGCATAATTTTCCCCGCAAGACAGCGGAGAATTGACGTGTCGGAAATCAGCCTAATTGACGTATTCGCAGCAAGTCTGGAGGCCAGTGGTGGCACAGGACTACCTGTCTTGCTGTTAAACCTCAGTGAGCAGGTAAAAGCTGTAAGGTGCAGGAATGAAGTAGCCCACGATGACTTCTCTAGTACATGAACCGAGAAAGAGCTAAGGTCATGGACTCATCTGAATTCCTTCTTTTCTCCCACGTTCCTCCCTGTCCTTATTTACCAGCAAGAGAAGCATACATACTGCTCCTAATAAAATTCCTTGTCAGCCAAGTTGTCAAAGTGGTTAAAATGCTCACATCCTGCCATGTTGTCCTTTGTTGTCAGCACTGAATGAATCTGAGTTTGAAATGTTTTCAGATACTATAAGGACAACCAGGACTGAACCTGTATTTCACCTGAAGATGTTTAAAGTGCTGAAAGCATTAGTTATCCATCACCAACCATACAAATAGAGACAGTCTCTACATCTTATCTGCATTTGTCTTATAACTTATATTAAAAAGGAAAAGGCAGTAAAGTGAAACTATGGTTACTTCCAGAACCATTATCATAAGTATTAACCATACTGAATTTTTAAAAATGTCTGAGTACTCCAACTAAAAATACATCTAATGTGTTTCAGGGAGAAGTATGCTTAGCAATATTTTAAGATGCGTAAACCAGCTTAATGTGATTATTGTCCATATTCCTTGGTGGGCCTCTTTCCCTTCTGCTCTCTCGATTGATATTTTCATGTATGCAGGACCCATGACTTCACACAGATATTCAGTAAGACACAGATCTGCATGGGCCCTATTCCCATGCAAAGGTGGGTTTTAACACTGAGTCTTCGATACAAATACCCAGGTTTTCTTCTTTCATCTGTACATTTGCATGTTTTCTTGCACTATATACATACTGCTTCATGTAGAAAGCTGTAATTTACACATATTTGAAGATAAAGGTTCTTCATTAGAGTATTTACACCAGCAAAGCACGAAATTGAAAAAATAAGATTACTTATGCAAAGCACCGAACACTTCATGAAGAATAGTATTTTATTTTTTCCATACTGCTTATCCTGTGTAGGGTCACAAGGAGGTCAGGCCACAAGGCAGGGGACATTCTAGATAAGGTGCCAACCCATAGCAGGGAACACTTCAAGCAATGTGGAAATGCCAATCAGCCTACAACATCTCTGTACTAGAGAGGGAAACTAGAGTAGCAAGAAAAAAAAATCCCAAAGCACAGGAAGAACATACAAACTACATGCACATAGAGGGGCCCCCATCCCTGAAGGTACAAGTCAACTGTGCTCCCCCTTGAGCCACCATATTTTGAAAGCAAAGGCTTGACATAAAAAGATAGCGTCTGTGATCAACCTATGACAATATCACATCATATATGTGAGCAGACATGCAAGATATCAGTCTACCTTTCTTCTTTTTCAGTGGATCCCAGACCCCATGTAAAGCACGAGGCATATTTCTCTAACCAAGTGAATGGGCATGTAAATTTAATCATCTACTAAAAGAATGGGTCTCCTGCTAGATCTTTCTCTTTTGCGCCATTATTTGAATCCTCCCTATACTGTTATGGAGGCAAACAAACATCTGAAGCAAAAGATGAAGAGTACATTTTCGTACTGGTGAGACCGTGACATTACAGGAGAATGAGGCTGTAGCATGATGATGGGTTAGAGAGGTAGCACCGATTACTGCCATGAGTCAAGAGTTTGGAAGACTCTGCAAATGCCTTTACCCAGAAGGTTCGAGGCACAGGGTAGAGGACAATGTACTTTAAGACAGCTATTGTGTGACAGACCCACTGTGTTTGTACTGTCCCTCCAGTTCCACCTCGAGGGAATGCTGTGGTGGTGCTTGGCATGGTTCCCCAAAGCACAAACTTCCTGGCCGAGCAGTGTCAGCAGGTGACTGTCCATCAGTCTCACTTGCCTTCCCCTGCACACGTGCCATGCCGCTAAAGCATGTCGCTCCTTGGGATGGCCGGACGACTTCAAAACTCAAGTCCCAGGCACGGCTCCAGTGTTCGTGATGCACCACTGGTCGGGCACGCCCCGCTGCCCTGTAGAGAAAGAGGGGCCTGGGGAGGGGAACGTCCCTCCCCCAATGGGCACAGCTTTCACTGGCTGGCGTGGGCGGCTGCCAACTGCAGCTCTAATCCCTGAATCTCCATTACATTTAGCACGGAGGTCTGGGCCGCGAGGTCTCGCTGCTTCTCCCGCACTCATCAGCGTGTTGTGTTTGAAGATAGGCACCGTAAACAGCATTAGGGGCTCTAAAGGTGGCGGCGAAGGGGGGACAAGTTAGCTTTGAGGTCGGGTGCTCGTCTCCATAGATCTTGCTGCCATTGGTAAAGCCCAGGGGCACATCTGCATTTGAAACTCTGTTCCACTGTTTCAGATAGTAAAGCACATGTTAAAACTATATTAATTTTCCCCCTTGTTTTATAATATTGTTTTTACAAGTGTAAATACCGTGTGCTGATGAACAAATTAAAAGTCAGGAGCCAAATCTATGTGAGCGAAACATTTTCAGACTGAGATGTTAAGATGAATGGTTTTTCATCTTAGCCTGGAAAATACTTACTTATTCTAAAAAAACATACAAAACAGATAAGTTTATACATGATCAAGTTTGGATTATTTTAGTATCAAATTCATACTTGAGACTATGTTTTGTGACTTTTTTCATTGGCCTTCAGGATGAATATGATATAAATGTGTAAATAATGTCAGCGGAGTTCCAGCACTCCCAACACATTCTGTTCAGTTGAATTTGAAACTAATATGCCCCTAGTGTGTGTGTGTGTGTGTGTGTGTGTGTGTGTGTGTGTGTGTACAAGGCAAGTAAGACTGATTGCAATGTATCACAATGGTGTACCTATCCCTGTACCTCTTGTTACCTGAGCTTGAAGCAATGTTGAAGTGGTTAAGCAATGTGAGAAAATTTATGAATCTGGAAGTTGAGTCATGTCAACTGGACTTCTTTCTTATGCAGAAACGTTTCACCTTTTACTAAAAGGCTTCTTCAGTCACTGTTATGGAGGCAAAAATGAAGTCCAGTTGACATGACTCAACTTCCAGATAACCTCACGTAGATGACCAAAAATCTTCATAGATAAAATTAATGAATGTTAATAATAAGCTTCAATGTCACCTCGTGGTCTTTGAATGCCCCCCCCTATGATTCTGTCTCAGTTCAATACTGAAACATAAATCATGTCAGCTTTGTGAATATATATATATATATATATATAAACCTGCAAACAACCTTTTAATGGCTAAGATAATTATGGTCATGTGCCCACTGATGGGCTGGCATCCCTTCCAGGGTGTGCTCTACTTTGCACTTTCTGTTGACACTTCACGTGGAACTACAACCTGGAAGAGGGGCTTGAGAATGAAAGAATAAGAAATTGGGACTGCACTTGGATCATTTTGGCATTTTTCAATGTAGGTTGTTAGTACCTGAATTATAAGACGAAGCAAATGAAGAGACAATTTACTTCAGAAAAGTCGTTTACCATAAGGCAGTTACTCAAAATGCAGAGACTTAGAAATTGAAAGAAGTTCGTCGGAATGTCCTACAACAGACCTAGACAGGTATATGTCATCCACAGTGTGCCAACATTTTAACAATATAAGGATTTGGTTTTTAGAACCATTCTGTAATACACATTTTCATCTTCTCCTAAGGCTCAGTGTGTTGACACCTTTTTTGCTGTTATTTTGCTTTTTAGTCCACACACCAAAGTCTGGATTGTGCAGTATATCTTTCCGTAACATAGGCCTCAGAAAAACTAGGGTCCTCTTAGAAGATACTTTCTGTTTACGCCATCAGTAACAGGATTACTATGTGACAGGCAAGAGTGACTGGAATCCGCTAACTTGTCTGCACGCTTCCATGTTTGGGGAGCAACACACTGTGAGATGCCCAAGTTGAGAGCCCAACAAGCCCTTCAGGTTTCTGAGAGGTCCCCTGCTCTGGCCCAGATAAAGCCAGAACCCTGAGAACCCGAGCACTCCAGGGACACACAGCAGAGGCCGGGTGCTAATGAGCTAAGTACCATCACATGGAATGCTTTGGGTCCTTCTCTTCTTATAGACAAGATGATCCCATCTGCAAACTGACACTGCGCCCAACATGCGCAATCATGCGCATACATACCAGAAAAAAAAAAAACAGAAAACATGTTTTGTAGTTCTGCCAACCACAGATCAAAGGCCTGACACTTGTTCATATTCCTTGTTGTTGATTTTTCTTCCTTTGGTTTCTAAGCGTTAAATCTGGTTTAAATTAGCACCCTTGAGCTCTACGATTGGTGAGACACAATGTTGGGTGGGATCCAGGGGGGTGTCAGTGGCGATTTGTGCTCCTGTTTAAAACAGCCTGTGCGTCGTGCGTGTCAACCCCCACAACCCACCCCTCTCTATGCCTCCCCCATCAAACCCACCCCCGCCACAGCAGCCCCACTAGCATACATCAATCTTAAGTATTCCCACAGAGGCTGCAAACTCAATTCGGGGAGCTCATGTGAACAGTGTAAGGACACCACTCCCAGTCAAAAATCTCAGGTCCATTAACTATCAGCACCTTTTTCTGACACTCAGTAAACATCTTCTGGAACATTACCATGTACCTGCTGCTCTACATGGTGATACATCAGACTGCTTAAAGTTTTCTGCTGTTCTGATGGCTTCCTCACATTACAGATTCTGATCCCAGATCAGTAAATGGAATTATTAATATTTCACTCATACAGTTCCATTCCAGCGACCTCTTCACAATTCTTAAACATGTGTTTCCCAGTTTCACTTGAGGAGAAGTCAAGGGTATTAGTCACTGGAGATCGAAGTGAGCTCTTTTTTAAAGTTAGGCTAATGTCTTGATTGCGTTTCCAGGAATGGGGTCCCAAGGGCAAAATCCTCTACAGGATGAGATCCATAACTTGTTTTGTTTTCAGACAGGAAGGACATGTGGATTGCATGGACAAGGTAGAAAACACAGATGGTTGACAAATAAGGTCTGGCACCTGTGGTCTTCGGACAGCAAAACCGAACCAGGGGCTTTCAGTAATGTAGGGTCAAACTAATGGCATCTGGTTGAACATTGTACGCTATTCATCAGAAATTCACAAAGGGACAAAGAACATACTACACTGGATTGTAGGCAGGCATTACAAGGGCCTTGCTTCAGGATTAAATCCCCCCTTTACAAGTATATGAGTTGGTTAGAAAATAAAGCTGGTTTAAAATAAATGTCCACTTGTCACAAACAGCTAGTCCATCATTGGTTGCTCATTCGAAGAGGTCTGCGCCAAGCAGGTCAAAGTTAAATTTGGTTGAATTTTGACTGGATAATCTGGTGAAACATGCTGCACAGAATGGCGTGTAGTGAGGCTGGAAGTCAATGCTCAGTTATAATAAAGAGCGCTCAGCTCGGCACAACACTCAGCATGTGAAACCGGCCTTACAACATTACTACACTGTTACCAGGTTGAGAAATCATAACTAAATTCTTATGCAGCTCTAAATAAAGCCAATTAATCACAGGACCATGGTCATGTAAAGATGTTCAACATTTCTTAATGCATACTTTTTACCACAACCCCCCCCCCCCCCAAAAAAAATGATGCCTTGTAATTTAAACCTTCCATATATTTTTTTAATTTACAGTGAATGTACACTACAAATGTTAAAGAACAGTCCAGTGCTTCCCAGGTCAAATGTCAAAAATGTTTCTTGCCTTGGAAGTCCTAATTGCAAATAAATAAAGAACTAAACTAAACAAAGAAACAAATAAATAAATGTTTATGCGATCCAAATGACAAAAATCGTGTTCGGTTGCAGGAAAAAAAAAAACATTCAAAACCAGAAAGAGAAAGAATGAGATCTGCCACCAAATCTCTGAAATTATATTTTTTGCATTTCATAAATATTTTTATGCAGTGGATTAGATGAGACGTATTGTCATTTGTTTACTTATTATTTAAAACATTTGTAAACGTAACTAAACTAAGTAATCACCACCAGACTTTTAAAGCCCAACATACCTAAAGTAAGGTAATAATAAAGACATACGGTTGAGTAAAATAATAAAATTGTATCTGACGCCTTAAATACTTCCAGATTTTTGCATGTATGTGTTTTTTAAACTTGACAATAGATCGTACCTCAAGTTAATACCTGCATGCGCCACAGTGTTAGAGAATACTAAAACCTTTGCTTTAATTTCACATCCTGACAACTGAATTACGGTGGCACATTATTATACAGCAAATGAGAAGTACTGATATAGGCTCGCACACTAGCATTTTTCTAAAGATTGAGTGTTGCATGTAAAAGTGGTAAGTGATCATTTCTACAAGAAGTTAGTATAAATACAACAAATTTAACCATCACTTATATTTTACAAAAAAAAAAACTATAAAATATAGATTAGGGTTAAATATCAGTATAAAATATTTATAGCAATATTCCTTAAATTTTATAACAGCCGTGAATGTGATTTGATATAGCAAAAATAACAGCTTTAAAACACAAAGACGTTTAGGTTAAGAAAAATAATTCTCCATACAAAACAGCTTGGCAATGTCACGTTTCAAAGGAACTATATTATGACAAAAGTATAACTGGTTAACAAAAAGCAGTTTGTTTTGTTTTTATAATTCTAAACGCTAAGTTTCGACAATCGCTTGAATAGTTTTCAGACTTCCAATTCATTAAACTAGAGTTAGAGCTCTGAGATATGTGACAACAAAATATAATATTGAAAATGCAATATTTGTAATTGTTTTATAAGATAAATTATACATTGAATTATACATAGACAAAGATCTCACAATCTAATTTTGCAAAATAACAAGAACATCAACGACAACTGTACATAAAATAAATACAAAAAATAATAATTGGAAGATTTAGAATATTATTTTAATGATTTAAAGAAACCTTTTAGACCTTGTTTCCCTCATCTACTAGCGACCTCGTCCAAGACTGTATGTATACTACTCACCATAAGGTCAACACCTTACTGTGGTGGAGGATGCATGAATTAGAATTCAGTATTTTACAAATACACGTCATACAACATAAAAAAAAATTTTATATTTAAATTTTATCAAGTCATTGCGTTTATCCTTATTCTTTAAAGATAAACTGACACTCTGGCATTTTTAATTCAAATGCCGTCAAATGTTTTCTTCACCGTTATAAATATTACCTGGAACTTTATGCAGTACGTACGGTTCTCTTACTTTATTATTAAATCGCTACTGCCCTCTGCTGGAAGAGTTGCACAACATCGTGAAACCACAGGCTGTGCGTCAGGGAGATGCTTTGAATAAACGCTGGACTGCACAACTAACTTTTTATTATGTTAATGATACAAAAAGAAATTGCATATGATAAATGCCACATTGAAATATGTATCGATTATTAATTTAAACATAAAATGAAGTAAAACCATGATCGTAGCTATGCACTGTTTGCCCCTAAGCAGCTGCCGTAGCTTCTGCAGGTCGCGAGAGGTTATAGCGCCTTTCAGTGTGGAGACTTAAATTCCTAACGTTTGGCGTTGTCTTAGAAGCGTCAATATGGCTGGAAAGAGAGCACTGGTAATTTTGTCGAAAGGTGCTGAAGAAATGGAGACAGTTATCCCTGTGGATGTAATGCGCAGAGCTGGGGTTTGTAAAATAACACTTTTCTTTATCGCTCATTGTCCTTTTGGCTCTTATCAAGCGTGGGTACCCAAAATACAAGGCCCACTCAATCTGTTTAATGCATACGGTTGGTATTGTCAGCGTTTTACACGAGGAAGCATAGTTTGTGCATAATTACTGTACATGTAAAATGCTTGAGTGGAGGCATAGCTTGTGTGACTATTCTTCATAAAATAAACGGACTTTTGCAAATGTTATAACTGCGATGTGCCCACCTGGTCATTTACCGTGCCGTAACATGTAACTACCTAACTGCGAATGTCGAGTAGAGGTAGTGCATTTGATAAACGCCTTATTATATTTTAAGTCATTGGTCAGTGTTTTTTTATTTTTATATATTAAATCTGCCTGTTAAGGCTGTAATCAACTAGGCAGACTGGTAATGTGAGATGCTGTTTAGTGTAAATGTCAGAGTTTACCTAAGGTTGGACATGCTTGTGCCGCCTTTAACTGGTGTTGGCCCGGATGATACGGCTGGATGGTTTTATAAAGCTACTTTATGACGGTAGTGAGATTTCAGATTAACCTCCGATTTGTTTGGTGAAGGCTGCACGTTGCAAAGTTGTTTTATTTAAAGTATGGGTCTTTCGCATTATGTGGTGTAGATCACTGTGACGCTGGCAGGTCTGACTGGGAAGGATCCGGTTCAGTGCAGCCGCGATGTGGTCATCTGCCCCGACACGAGTCTGGAAGATGCCCGGAAACAGGTCAGAGTGAGCACTGAGACTGCTGTCTGTTCCCCTCCGTCAATTAATAAACGGTCAAGGTATTTAGAACACGAAGACACGTACTTTTTGAATTCAGAAAAGCAATTAAAGTCGCTACTTGGTTGAGTTGTGGTTTAGAAATTGTTGTCTTAATTAAAAAGGTAACTTTTGGCTTTTGGGATTCTTGTAGTTGATTTTAAGTGATCACAGTTCATGCTAATTAAACTAAATTAGGCGCACGCCCTGAAGTGCTAGTTACTTAGTGTCCACATAGATCATGTTTTGTGTGTCATGCACGCACCTTTTGATTTTCCTACATGGCAGGATTTTATTAAAGTTGGGCAATGGCAAAACTACTCAGTGGGTCTTAATAGGAGGGGAAAAAACTGCCTTGTATTCATGTAGCTACCATGTTCCTCGATGTAGATCACGTAGTTTGCAGCCTATGCACATTTTAACAACAGGATATTTTCAATTACTTTTTATCATCACCTAAATGTAGAACAGTAGTAATTGTTTTAATTTGGAGAGGGAAGGTAGAGGGTTGGTGGTATTAAACCAAATTCAATCTGAACTTATTGTCTGTGTGTATGGTTTGGTTCACAGGGTCCATATGATGTTGTGCTGTTGCCTGGAGGGGCCGTTGGAGCCCAGAGTCTTTCTGAGGTGCAGTAGACACCTTTGTTTACCAGCTCTTTTTCAGTGAAAACTACGTGTCATTGCACATTGTATGTTTGTATGTTGTAGATTTTGTGCGGAGGAATTAACTAGTAAGCTGTGTAAATGACACATCCAACTAACATATAAAAAATGTATTTGTAGTGATATACTCATTTAGTACACTTTTGCTTAAAGAGCATGCTTTGACTGCAGCAGTCAGATTATAAATAGACTGGTGATTGTCATCTGTAGCCATTGAAAACTATTGCATTTCATTTTTTTTGTGGACATTATGTAATGACAATGTATGAGGAGACTGATAAATTGGAGTGGTTTCAGCTCCCTAATGTTAGACTAATGGACTCTGAGAGCTTTCTTATACGACGGCTGACTAATGACACAGCAGGCTGTGCAGGTCTGAAGCAATTTACATGCATCTGCTCTCAATGCTGTCTGTCCTTTAGTCTCCTGCTGTGAAGGAGGTGCTGAAGGACCAGGAGGCCAGGAAGGGGCTGATTGCAGCCATCTGTGCAGGTACTGTTCCGTCTGTGCACACATGCAGCAGTGCATGGCTTTTTTTGTTCACCCAGTGGGATGGAATGTGTTGTTTTTTTTTTTAAATGCAAATTTAAAAAAAAAAAAAAAAAAAAAAGGTTGACCTTATGGTGAGTAGTATACACACACTTGCCATGTATGTGCTGATTTTTTTTTTTTTTTTTTAAATTTTTGTAGTTGTGTGCTATATGGTGAACAGTATTCTTAAAAAGGTAAAGAGTCCAAAGGAATTTTGATTACTTGATATTGGGGAACTTTTTAATGCTTAGTGTTCCCTGTCATGCTTCATGGGTTTCCCCCTCCTCCTTTTCTCCTAGCAGAACTCATATTGTTGCAGCTAAATTTTTAGAGGCTTTGTGGTATTTTGTTATGTAATCCCCCCCCCCCCCCAATCAAAATATTTTAGACGTTTTTAAAATAGCATTCTGACATCATTGTGCAAATCATTTTTACTTTTTCAATTTGTGGTTCTTGCATGATAACATGGTTTCTTGTGTGAAACAACTACGTTCATTTATCACATGTACCACATACAGCAGGTTAGTGCTTCTGTATTCATTTTCAGGTGCTAGTTTTATTTGAAATGAATATATTGGGCAACATGAACACAAAACAAGGTTAACGTGCTCTGAAATTTTCTGTTACACTTTGAGGTACCAAACAAAAAGGAATACTTCAGAATTTCCAGATGTCACCAGTGATTTCTTAAAAACAATATTTGTCATGGTCAGCACAGACCTCATCTGGCTTTTTCATAACTTCTGTTACTATCAACACACTAGTAAGAAATAAGTAATGATTCAGAAGTGCAGCAGCCCATTTCTTGTGCCAGCAGTCCCAGTTGAATAGCTGCACATGCAGGTGTGCTTCCTCCAGCTGTGCTTCAGCTCAATAGTGGTAATGCTGCTTTGATGGTATGTGCAGGATTCCAGCTGGCTGTACTGTCACTTGACAACATTATGCAGAAAAACTTATGGGCCAGCTGGGGCTTATGGAGTGGCATGCAGTCAGCTGGGGGCTGTGAGACCCGTGGTGTTGATGGTGCAAGTTTTGTGTGTGTGTGTGTGTGTGTGTGTGTGTGTGTGTGTGTGTGTGTGTGTGTGTGTGTGTGTTTTCATTCAGTGAAGTGAGGGAATCTTGACGGTGGTTCTGCTGAGGCTGGCATAGGAGCTGGTGTGTTGATGCCAGCACAGCCAGTTTCTGTTGACTTGGCACAACCTCTCTGGCACAGGCAGACCTGCAGTTGATTGAAGCATGAGTTCCAAAGCAAATTTAAACTTGCCACAAATTGGGAAGAAACCCCCTTTTCAGAATGTAATATTGTATGGTATTTGTATTGATGATAAAGTTCATAGCAAAGAAAGAATGAAAAAATAGAATTTACGCACTACCAACATTCTGTGGTATTTTAATGGCAAGTATATTTTCATGTAAATTAGTATATGTGTAATGTGTTTTATGGTAATTTTAGTCTGAAAGCAGAGAGAAATCTGTTCAAATTTGTCTCATCTCCACAATAATTTCCTTCCTTTTTGCATTCATACCTTTGCCCTGACTTCCTGTAACTGAGTCAGCTTAAATTGGGCCAGAATAAATTGTGAGCTGACTTAATGTAATCATTTTGATTTATTACAGCTGTTTGTGAGGACAGCACCCTGTAGTGTGCTGTATGGTTGGGCTATAGTAAAGCTTGCGTCATGGGAGAGAGCCAGCAATGCAGGTGAATGCATTTAAGATCATGTAGGTGCGATACTTAGAAAATTATTTGTATAGTTTTGTGGCATTGTGTTGATACTAAGGTATTATTTTTATTTTACTTTGTTGCATATTAATGTTAATTTGCTATTGGCTTCCTATCTGCAGTTGCCAGTGAGGTAGAATATAAACTGCCACTCAACATAATCCTATTTTAACTTAGCTTTTTCTATGGTTTTACTGTCCCAGAGTCATGTTCAGGGTCTCTGTTATTGATTTCGGAATTGTCACGCTGCCCTGGCAGTGATTTTAACAGTGACTGGAAAGTTCCATGCTTTGTTTCTGTGTCTAAGAATAGCCTTGGTGTTAGTGCTGCATCTTTGTGCTCTTGGGCTGTAGCTGCCTGCAGCTGAGTCGACGTCCTGAGTGCGCGCTGATGCAGTGTGTGGCATTTCTGCTGCATGGGTTCAGTCAGGGGCAGAAAGCAGCTGAGAAGGCAAGTGGTGCACGTTCAGCCCAAGAGCTTGGGAGCATCTTTTCCTAAGCAGGCAGCTGGATTGCACCTGTGAGCCTGGCAGCTGTGAAAGCACATGTGTGTTGCTGTCGGAGAAAAGGGTTTAAAGTGTTGACTTTTACTCGTGCAGGAAGGATGTTTCAAGGACGGTTAGCCCAAGTAAAGGATGCCCCAAGTACCGTCCCAAGCTCTGATGAGTTGGCTGAAAAGAAATGGACCCATGCTCTCTACTGCACCAAATCTGATCCACAAACTTCAGCGTACAAAAAAGTATAATTTAATGTATTAGGCAGCACTAGGACGTGTTTAAAACAACCAGCCACTGAAGTTTTATGTTCTTTCACATGCTGATCTTTCCAGATCACAGATGTGTATATTAGACTTTATTGGAGTTGTGTTTTGGCCTGGTTTTTTTTTTTTTTTTTAATCCCCTCCTGTCACATTTCTATGGTGTCATTTGAACAGCATCCCTTACA
This sequence comes from Chitala chitala, assembly GCA_025773905.1. Lineage (NCBI taxonomy): Eukaryota > Metazoa > Chordata > Actinopteri > Osteoglossiformes > Notopteridae > Chitala > Chitala chitala. The sequence goes on along the minus strand of JABJVR010049164.1, from coordinate 3,967 downwards.
ACAGGCGCCCTCATGGAGTACATTCTGTATACTGCTAAGGCTAGGTGCCAGGCAGTTCAGTCGATAATGGAGTAAATTCTATTTATTATTGGTCTTTGCTGGAGCTTGCTGACAGTCCCAGTGAGCCAATATTAATGCAGGTTTTTAGTGTCCTCTTTGAATTAAAAAGTACATATCAACACTGAGTGTGGGAGCCAAACAGAGGTGCTGTCCAGTCATCGGCGTGTGCACATTTGGATGCGTTTTATATTGATTTTTTTTTTTTTTTCAGCAGTGCTTTATTGTTGCAACTGCTGATGGGGAAAATCGGTCCATGGGTAATTTAGTTGTCATACTGTGACACTATGGCTGAATCGGCTGGTGAGTTCGCTGCATTCCTTACAGGGATCTGTACTCAAATTAAAAATGAGCGGTCAGTCAGAGGTGTACGTCGTCTTTGTGTTCCAGGTCCGACAGCGCTTCTAGCACATGGCATTGCCTTTGGCAGTACGGTCACGACACACCCTGCAATGAAGGACAAAATGATGAATGGAGGTAAGACTTACCCCAAGACACATAGTAAGAACTGGTTTGTGTGGTGGTATCCTGTTTGTACTCTCTCCCCCAAATAGCGATCACTGTCTGCTTTGAATTTCCTATGCAGTCTTCCTTGTTCAGTGGGCTTGCGTAGTGTGGTGGGTTGATACATGTTTCAGACCAGGCACATGGGCTTTTCGCAGTGATAATATTTGAGTAGATGAGCTTGCCCTTTGCAATTCAGCCATTTCAGGCTATTTGTGAACTTTTGTGTCAGCAAGCGTAGCTGAGCAGGAAACGCAGCACCGTGCAGTACTTTTGCTAACAACTCCTTCTGGCAAACTGCAGTGGTTTGTTGAATGAGAGAGGATAAGCGCTGTAATGCAGTATGCTGTCCAGCAGAGGGGGCTTAAAATCCTTTTGTGTCATATCCTTGGATAAGCATCAGAAGGGCACACTGTCCTATGGTATAAGGGGGATGGAAAGAAACATGCTGGTGGTTCTTGACCATTGTGGCTTGAAGCCTTTGGCCTAAATTGAGATCAGTTAAGCTTTTTCATAGGGATGTAATGCTATATTGCACCACGATGCAAAATGAGTAACGATGTGCACTGTGGAGATAGTAAGCATGCGATACCATAGTCTATGTGACATTTTTAACATTACCAGCACAAACTGTGACAAAACTGTATTTTAATTTGTAATTTTTGAATTAATTTCCCCCCCCATTGTTACTTTTGTCCTCGTAATCCATTGGGTGTTTGTCAGCAGTGCCAGTTTAAAAAAAAAAAAAAAAAAAAGCGAATTTTTTCCCTTCTCATTTTTACTAATGCGTGATTTACCAATGCTGCATGCTGTACAGGGCTTTTCTGGGCAGTTCAGAGCCTGCTGCATGCCAACCCACTGTTTGGTATTTGGGGACACTGGCTGACATAAATGCTAACACTAGCAGTACAATGTAGCATTATTGGTGCTACCATAATGAAGATCTCTGGCTGCTGCCTGTGAAGAACAAACATACTTTTGGGCTGTTTCTGCATATTTTTTGCGCCAGGAAAAAGATAATTTCAGATGAATTATTTTGGATGTCATGAGAAAATCAAAAAGTGACCCCTAGGATCATGAATCGAGTCTTTACACCTCTACTTCATACATTTGTCTAACATATCATTGTGTTGGTCAAGATGATAAAAGGTGAATTTGTTTCATCATTGTGACAGGATATTTGTCAGATTTTTAATGTAGTGCACTGTGATTGTCCAATGTTTCCAGTGTGAATTGTTACACATGACCAAGTTGTGATCTGAGAGTTTTGCCCCACGCACAGGAAAAAGCAAAGCTAGTAGAACTTGAACTGTGGCATGCACTTCGTGTACTTCATGTAAATAGTGCTGCTATGTCTGGATGGCCAAACCCCATTTATGCTATTATAAATTCACCAAGTGAAATGCACCTGGATCTGTTGTGCATCATCCCGTGTGTTGTCCAGTCATCAAAACCATTCTGCTTGCGTTGACGTCCTTGAAGGTTTTCAAAGAGCACGCTGACCTTTGCTTATTCTGCTGTGCTTCAGATCACTACACATACTCGGAGGCTCGTGTGCAGAAGGATGGCCACATTATCACCAGTCGTGGGCCAGGCACCAGCTTTGAGTTCGCCCTCACCATTGTGGAAGAGCTCATGGGGGCAGAGGTGGCTGCCAAGGTGAAAGCCCCACTTGTTCTAAAAGACTAATGTGGGAGTACAGCACTCCAACCCCATCCATTGGAGATGGCAAGAATGGCTGTGGAACCCTCGACCTACGGCTGCATGCTGATTTTGTTGCAGAGATGTTGTGTGACATGTTGTCAATGCTTTCTTCCATCGCGATGTCCTCCTTTCTAATAGCACTTTAAGTTTCTTCTTTTTAGACTCTTGTAATTAAATAGAATCTGCCCAATGTATGATCTAGTGTGTAATTTGCATAAAATATCCAATAGACCGTACACTTGATACTTGATGAGGAAAGGCCAAATGTAATTATAGAAGACGTTACTGAGTAAGTGGGCATATGGAATCTGAAATGGCTTAAAAGCTTTCTGTGCTTTTCTGTTGGAGATGGATCAAAATAAATGCAAGAGTAACACAGTTTTTGGGTGTGTGGTTTTTTTTTTTTTTCTCTCCCCCCCCCTCCTCTCTTTCCCCTCCACAAAATCAAACTTCATGATGTGCCAAAAATGTAACGCTATGCAGATTTTTTAGTAACAGTGTATTTTGGTCTTTTTAATATCGTCATCTCTATGCAGTTCACAAACGATTCAGGGTTTGTGCAGTATGTTAGTCCACCTAAGATACCTTATTTGTACATTTTACAAGTAATTCTGATTTCATTTATAAATATCCTTTACATCTTGCAAGATCTTCATCAGTCATCTGTACTCTGGTTGCAAAAATGCTTTCCTAGCTGCTCTTTACGAAATGAACGTTGTCAGCCTTGCTGAAACTATAAATGAACACTGGTATTGGGGAAAAAGTAATCAAAAATGAGTATACAGTTAGTATACAATAACAAGAATGTATGCCTTATTACCTCAGTTTCATTTCTTTCTTGTGCTCAGAAGGGAATACATGCAGTAATTTGCTTTCAATATCTTATTAGTCATGGGGAAAACGTATCTCTACTTATTGCTTACTAAATGTTCAGTATATGGTAGTTACATTAAAAAGTTGCACCGTTTCAATACCGAGGTAAGATGGTAAAATGTTTTAAACTCTTTCTACATTGTACCTGAGTTGACCTATTTTATGGTTTGAGTTGAATTCCTTAACCCTCGTCTTTTGTTAACATGCCTTTTTCACCGGTTGTGTTAACGGGTCAATTTTGACCCTTGTTTTAAATCAGCCATAAAATACTCTCAAAACAATGATTTATCACCCAATGTTTTTCTTACCTCTTGGTTACCTTGTTGGGCTTCCTTACCCATCAAAAGATTGGTTTTAATATTTTGGTGCGGCCCCCAGGGGCCTTCCTTTTGACAGCATACCTCTCGGTTTCAAGTTTTAAAAAATGGTAAAATGAGCCTCAAGAGTCAAATGAACCTCAAAAAATGTTGTTCTGTTACCGGACTAGTACTGAGAGGTAGTAGAAAACGTCTTAAATAAATTTATTTTATATATTTTTTAACTTTAATAATATTAACAATAGTAACATATATGGTGTTCGGGTCAGTTGTGACCCGTATATATGTACTTCAAAAAAAGGCAAAAAAAAGTATTTTCTTTTCATAAATTAAACTTTTAAACACAGAACATTAAAAGCAACACCAGTAGTAATACAAAATGTAGATTTGCAGGGAGAAACAAACACCAAATGAAGCCAATAAAACCGATAGAAGTCAATGGACAGCATGTGTATATGTGTGTATTTTGGTGCATGTGTAGCAAAAAGTTACACTTTTGTGTGTTTTTTGCA
>JABJVR010049163.1:0-22613 GCA_025773905.1 Chitala chitala | reverse complement strand
AAAGACATGCAGGTTAGGTTGATTGGTGTGTCCAAATTGCCTGTTGTGTGTGTGTGTGCCCTGTGGTGGGTTGGCACTCCGCCCTGGGTGTCCCATGCCCTGTGCCCTATGTGCTCTGGGATGGGCTCCAGGTTTTCCTGCGACCCTCACCAGGAATAAGCGGTTAAGATGATGGATGACATTGAAAACTCATTTCATGTTAGTTTCTATTAACATACTGTTACGTTCTTACTAGTTGAGTTGCCATTTTCAAATGAAGCCTCAGAAGGTTTCCAAAAATGGAAGCATGTTACAAAATGTTTTATCAGATAGATGTATTAACCGTACAACCAGCCTTTTTGTGTGCACTTGTGGTAGTGCCTAGCTTCCATGTTCTATGGGTTCACATATAGTGACACTTCAAAACGATCTATATCCCCATATGATTTAGTTAAACTAGAAGTAAGTGTTCTGACTTCTGAAGACAGCTTAAGTGGCAGAGCCACTGGTCTCACATGCAGAACACCATTTATACATTTTGACAGTAGAAATAGACCCATATGAAGCATTTGTCTGATTTGATTTCTTATCTTCAAGACAACTGGTGATAAAGCTGGAGTGGATTAAGTGGAAATCTTTTACCGTCTAGTCACCAAATGGAGAATAAACCGTATCAGTTGAGATAATAAGCAGCAGTTCCATTGTGTAAATACATGTAAATCTATAGGACAGAGTTATGTCCAGACACTTAGGGTGAAGGACACAAAATGTTTAGTTAAACAGTGGATCAGCTTCATTGGTACATGACACCTGACAAGGGGCTAACCAGAAAACACAAATAAAACCTTATCACGGTTTAGATTTCACAGTCTAGTTTGGGGAGCCCCTCAAACAAAACAAGAACATGTTACAGCAAGGTCAACTGAAAAGGAGATTGATGCCAATCTGTTCTCCCTTCCAAAGGTGTGCTCCACCAGAATGAGGAAAGGGCAGAGAAAACCATCACAGAGCCCTTGCACCCAGGTCACAGCCTCTTTGAGTTTCTTTCATCTGACATTCGCTAATGATCACAATGCAGAAAAAAGGAGATAGTTTTTTTTCTTTTTCTGTACACTGTTGAATAGTACAAACCCCCACGCCCAACATTACCATGGAATACTGTGCTTTGCTGCTGTACGTACAGACATACGTATTATTCATATGTATAACAAAGTCTGCTGCTGATAATATTTATTCTTGCATTCTTTGCACTCTCATACATGTTTGTAGTGCTATTAACTGTTCTGTGTACATTTACCTGAGTACATAGATCAAACCATGTTTACCTATTTATTAATTGTAGGTGTGTGGTTAAATACAGTGAGAGCCACAGGAAACCAAACTAAAATTCTGTGTATGCTTCAGCATACCGGGCCAATAAAGTTTGATCCTGTTTATGATCCAGACTGCCCAACACATTACACAATAATATGAGAAGTGTTAATGTTAACACTGTTTTGGAGCTTATGTGGTCTCACTCTACAAAGGGTAAGAAGTACTCAGTGCAATGTTAAATTTCAAAATATTCTTTGTTTTAATAACACCAGGGGTCGTATAGCACTGCAAAGTGTTACTTTAACTCTGTAAGTGTAAATTTTTAGATTGTAAATTTTATACCTGTGATTTTACTATGGAGAGAACACCAAATGATGGTCTTTTAAATTATAAATTTCAAAATCAAAGAGGTATTTTTTTAGTGCTTAGACAGGAATTCACTTGACCAAAAAAGAAAAAAGCAAACAATAGGCCGTGAAATGGCAGCGTTAAAATACTTCTCCTCACTACCTCTGTGCTTGGCCTGTTCTGATAACGCAGTGAGAGCATCCCTGACAACAACAGTACACACACACACACACACACACACACACACACACACACACACACACACACACACACACACACACACACAAGCCAAAACACTATGACCAATCACAGGTGAAGTGAATAACATTGGTTATTCCTAACAACAGTGCATGTGAATGTGTGGGACATATTAAATAATAAGTTAACAGCTGGTTCTCATAGTTGATGTATTGTATGCGAGAAATTGGCAGGCATAAGGACCTGCATGAATCTGACAAGGGCTAAATTGTTATGGCCAGATGACTGGGTCAGAGCATCTCTAAAACAGGAAGAAGAGTGGCGTGCTCTCGGTTAGTGGTGGTGAGTTACTGACAGTGGTCCATGAAGGGACATACCATAAACCGACAACAGGGTGTTGGGAGCCCAAGGCTCAATGATGCGTGAGGGCATGACAGAAGGCAATGACAGAAGGGCTACTGTGGCACAAGTACAGAAAATTTTCATAATGGTTATGGAAGAAAAATTGTCACAACAGTGCATCGCACACTGCTATCTATGGAGTTCCATAGCTGCAGACCAATCAGAGTGCCTGTGCTCACTCTTGTCTGTTGTCAAAAGTGCTTTCAATAGGAAGGCGAGCATTGGAACTGGGCCGTGGAGGAATGGAAGAACGTCACCTGGTCTGATTAATCCAGTTTTCTTTCTTTGGGACAAACAGGTACATGTGCATCGTGTACCTCAAAAGGTGTGGCATACGGATGTCCTGTGTAAAAAAGACATGTTGGTGAAAGGAGTGTGATGTTCTGGCAATGTTATTTTGGGAAGCCCTGCGTCTGCTCATTCATGTGCATGTCAATTTGATGCATGCTACCAATCTTAACATTATTGGGGACTAGGTACACCTCTTCAGTGCAATGGTATTATATGACATAGTCGTGTGTGTGTGTGTGTGTGTGTGTGTGTGTGTGTGTGTGTGTGTATACTATATTGCCAAAACTAGGATGCCTGCCTTTACGCGCATATGAAGTTCAATGGCATCCCAGTCTTAGTTTGTAGGGTTCAATATTGAGTTGGCCTATAACAGCTTCAACTCTTCTGGAAAGGCTGTTTAGGAGTGTGTCTATGGGTGTGTTAGACTATTCTTCCAGAAGCACATTTGTGAGGTGAGGCACTGATGTTGGACGAGAAGGCCTGGCTCGCAGTCTCCGCACTAATTCATCCCAAAGGTGTTCTATCAGGTTGAGGTCAGGACTCTGTGCAGGCCAGTCAAGTTCCTACACCCCAAACTCGCTCATCCATGTCTATGGACTTTGCTTTGTGCACTGGTGCACAGTCATGTTGGAACAGGAAAGGGCCATCCCCAAACTGTTCCCACAAAGTTGGGACCTTGAAATTGTCCAAAATGCCTTGGTATGCTGACACCACCACCAAACTTTGCACTTGGCAAAATGCAGTCAGGCAAGTGCCGTTCTCTTGGCAACCGCCAAACCCAGACACGTCCATTGGATTGCCAAACAGAGAAGCGTGATTTGTCACTCCAGAGAACACGTCTCCACCGCTCTAGAGTTCAGTGGCGGTGTGCTTTACACCACTGCATGCGACGCTTTGCATTGCACTTGGTGATGTAAGGCTTGGATGCAGCTGCCATGGAAACCCATTCCATGAAGCTCTCTATATTCTGTTGTTGTGCTAATATGAAGGCCACACGAAGTTTGGAGGTCTGTAGCTATTGACTCTGCAGACAGTTGGTGACTTCTGTGCACTGTGCGCTTCAGCATGCACTGACCCCGCTCTGTCATTTTACGTGGCCTACCACTTCATGGCTGAGTTGCTGCTGTTCCCAGTTGCTTCCACTTTGTTATAATACCACTAACAGTTGACAGTGGAATATTTAGTAGTGAGGAAATTTCACGGATGGATTTATTGCACAGATGGCAACCTACCACAATACCACACTTGAATTCACTGAGCTCCTGAGAGTGACCCATTCTTTCACAAATGTTTGTAGAAGCAGTCTGCATGCATAGGTGCTTGACAATATATATGTTTATATATAAAAATAAACATATCAGCAACAAAAATGTAGCTCAGAAGTCAGTGCATTTTCATAAGTGAACAAGTTAATCTCAAGAAAAACTAGAGTGTGCATTTCTTTAAAGCAATTGCAATGATAAAAAATAATTTTGTTTAAACCACTGATTTGTACACTTCACCAACTTTTTCTGTGTTATAATTGCATATAAAATATATTAATAAATGAAAAATATTTTACTTCCAATACTGCCAAAAGAAAGAGAATGTGACAAAATGTGGTAGGAGGTTGCTGACTGAAAATAAGCCTTAAATTATTTCTTTACCCTGATTCTTAAACCGTGTGGGAATTAAGTGTTGACCCTTAAAAAAATAATCTTATCTCTTAGAATGTAATATGCCAGAATTTGAGACAAAATCTTCAGCTTCAGACAAAAAGAAAGTTTTATTCATATGCATTTTGGTTAGTTTTTTCCAAGATGTCCGGGGAAGACACGTAATAACAACTACGCACAATGCAGTCACATAACCACACATCCAAACCTTCAAAGATTTTACATATTCAATAACTGTATTCAATATATAAACGAGCTTCATAAGTTTGTTTACGTACAACCAGGCAAGCAGTGAAAGCTCCGGGCCAGGCAGTCTGAGACGGTAACAATGACAGGAGATTACAGGAGGGTGCGGAGAGGAGGGGGGGGGCTCAGGGGCCAACTGCGGTGAGTAAGGAACCCTGAAAGACAGCTTGAGACCACTGCTCAGCAAGTGCCATCAAACAGAAACAACAACACTTGGCAAAGCGTAGCCAGGCACAGTGATTAAATGCCATTACTGGCTAATTAGGAACAGGTGATATCAGTGATCTTCACACGCTGCAACACGGTTGGTGTGGTAAGACGTGACACATGCATTTTTAAATGCATACAAGACAGATCATTATCCATCACAAAATGGATTATAACAAAGTCAAAACATAAAAAGCAATGTCAATATGACAAAAATATATTGTACTTGCAAGAGAGGAAAATAATATTGTGACAATAGACATTACACATGATGGGTGTTTACCACTTTCAACAGTTCTTTGTTCATACGTTCATCCAAAAACTTTACAGAAAAAAATATATTTTACTCTTAAAATCTCTACCTGTTAATTAATGCATGCGTGTTGTCAAAATATACTATCAAACAAGTCAAATAGAAATGTAAGGAAATTCATGTATTGTAAATGTGAATTTGACATTATTGCTTGTCCTAATTTATTGGCAAAAATGTTTAGTATTTATAGATAATACACTCAAAAAAGACATTTTGCTACATAGATTCCTCACCTCTAACTCACTCCAGTGGAGAAAGTCCTCAAGGACTAAAGGTATAATTTAGGATCACCACAGGACAGAAGTAAAGACAATGTTCACAACAGTTTTATTTCGGTTATCAAAGGGATGAGACAAAGATTCAGAGTGAAATTAAAGAAATGGGTGAAGCTAAAACAAAAACAAAATGTGTGTGTGTGTGTGTGTGTGTGTGTGTGTGTGTGTGTGTGTGTGGTGGGGGCCCCTCCTTCCTGCATGAATTTGACATTCTCAGTTGCTGTTGTTTGCCAGTTGTACGTTTAAATGGCAGTATTATTTGGAGTTTTCTGAAATATCCCTAGAAACTTAAAGATGACAAGTAAGATGAAAAAATAAATAAATAACCGCTGCTGAAAATGATTTATATTGCATACAATCACAATTATAGTATATAAATATTACTCTTATTTTATATTGTTAGTGCAAGTGCATTCTATGTCCTTAAAATTAAAAGCATCTTGGTCTTGGCAGCCGGCCTTACTCACGTTAGCTGTCTTTGTGACTGTGGCATCTCACATTTCTTGGAGACACTTTTAAACGTTAATTTAGCATTTTTAATAATTGGCCCAAAATGTAGTACTTCCAGTGGTTATGAAATTGTTCCTAAGAGGAGGAAGACTGATGAGTCTGACACAAAAGGTGGAATTACTAGATATGCTCCGTAGTGGAACGTCTCCAGTGTGGTACAGTAATGTTTGTTTAAAAATTGGTAATTAATAGAGTTTTAATGTAATTTGTTAGGCTAGCAGACTTATAGGTTAAGGTTTAGAGGGGAGCAAGTATTACTTGCAAATATTCACATTTGCAGCAGTCTCCAGCCCCCAGTCATTAAGACGTGCAACATTTCAGCATAACACTCAGTGATGAATCATTTATTCACCTTATTCCTAATGTTATTTTCTTACTTAGTAGAGATTAATGCTATTTGTCACCAAACCGAGTTGACCTACATTCAGTTTATGTCTGATTGCAACAGTCTGAGAGTCAGCAGTGTAATGTTATCGTTAGAACGCTGGCTTATGTTGGCATGAGTGTAACAAGCCTTTTGGAAAGATATAAATAAGGGCTCAGAAACAACAAAATGGCAAAAGATAAGGTGCAAGCTTGATATAGTTTATACAGTAACTGTGAATAGATGGGCAAAATGAACAAACCACGTAAAGGTCCATAAGGGAAACAGACCACAAATGGGGTCGAAGACAAACAAATATGAAAAAAGAGGGTGCTTTCACAGAAAGTGTGAAGGAGAAGATATGAGCACTGGGAGGTGATGACGATGCATAAAACGCAGATTTTTTTGTAAAGGACGGCTCTCATGTATTACGGCACAGAACTGGGATTTGAGAATGATGAGCACCAAGGCATCTCAGCATTTCATCTTCATTAAGACGGCTGGCCCCAAAGAGTGATCTCTGTCAAACAAACCTATGAAATTAATTACCCATTTGTTTTTCCAATCAGCACAAATTACTTCATTTGCATGAAGCATTTTCTACCACCTTGTGCTTTCAGCTTCAGTTCTTTTTTTCTTGTGTTAGGAATGACAAAATAGCCTTTCAAACATAAAATTTGCTTAACTTTGTGTCATAAGCACTGCGTTCCTAATAACGTTTTTTTTTGTATTGTGTTTGCAGTTTTTCTACAAATGAATCATACAAAAAATGGATTTCCACAAAATATTAGTACTGTGCATTACCTGTCACCCGTTAATTTTCAGTAAACACCCACTCTTTTTAATTACCTGAAGCTGATCCTGCACAGTTTAACCCTATATACACATTGGATGGGCTATTATACTTGAGGACATAAACACATGTAGCACAAATGAAGTCACTGTTAACACTAGTTAATACTCTGCCTCATTTCCCTTAGTCCTTCCCTACACACTTCCTATTTACTGCCTGCTTGTCCAAAAATTTGTCTAGAACATCCACCCCAATCACATCCTTCCTGTTTTTTTTTTGTTTGTTTTTTTTACAATTCTGCCCCCAAAGTAACTTATTTCCAACTGGCTCTGATCTATCTGTGCTCCTGTTCTTCAGACCCACATATTCATCCCCTATTACATCACCCTGTGTAATAGACACTGTGGCATTATGGGGTCAGAAAAGTCAGAAAATCCAAAACCCAGTTGTCTATTGTTGTGTCAGACAACTGAAGATATCGCTTTTCAGTGACCAAGGTCATAATGATATGTATTGGCCTTTTTTCCCTAATTCTTCTCCTACCCACAAGAATCCACCCTGCTTACACCTGCAACTGCGCAAAAGTAGAGTGAAATTTTTGTCCCACTGTTGCCTTTACCTGCAACATTCCATCCTGCACCCACAAGATCTGAGCCTACTTCCACAACATTGGTTCATATTGTTTAGTCAAAAAAAAAATTTAAAATTGAACAGTTAACATTGAAACTAAAGCATGACAAACAGTGATTAAATTATGTATGATTACTAGTAAGTAAGTAATGCCCCATAACTCAGGACATTAGCTCATGAAGCTAATCATTTTGTCTGGTAACTGAGTAAGTCTTTGCTGTGCAGGTTGATTGCCTTCCTCCTCAGTAACAACTGAATGGAATATCAAACATCTGACTTCCCTTTAGTTATTAAGTGTTAGCTATGACCATTGGTCTCCTTTCAGGCTATGTCATTGTTTTAAATAACTTTCAAACTTTAACCTATCATACAATTTCATTGTGTGAACTCACAGGGCTCTTATTCACCATTTTTTTTCTTTACCACACCACCCTAACAAAGCCTGTCCTATGAATTATTTGTTTGTGTTCTGATTGGCCACAAGCATAACAAGCTGAAACATTTAAAAATATATACATTACTATTTAAAAATATATACACAGAGAAATGGGTGGATTTTTACTTCTGCATTAATCATAATGTTCAGTATTTATTTATTTCTCAAATGTTTATGTCTCACTCTGTCCTGGCTGACCTGTTCTTGCTCCTGCCCACAACACCGAAAATAAGTCCCTGTTCACAAACTATTTCGTGAGACCGGCAAGACTGACCTCTAATTTGATACATTTGACCTTTCCTTAACAAGTAAGCGGTGAATGCATCAAACGTCCAAGATTCATAATAATATCTCATTTGCTTAAATTCTGAGTACACTGTTTTAATCATGTCACCTGACCTTGACAGCCATGGCTGCACATCTTTTAATGTTTCTTGGGGGACTGTTTCATCAGTACAGGACTAGAAAAAAAATCTTTAAAGGGCATCTCCAAGGGTACAAAGAGGTAAATATTCAGAAGTTGGAGTCAATCTGTTTGCATGGAGGGTTTGAGGACCTGGTCAGGATAATAACTTCTACATCAAGCTATTACTTTGTAGTAGGCCAAGAACTTTGTATGGTTTGTCTCTGTGCTAACAACAGCAACAATATATTTTATTTATAGATGCCTTTCAAGTCACTCAAGTTCACTGCACAGTACAGACCAGCAATAAATAACAGCAAATAACAATCAACACAAATACTGGATAAAACATCTTACATAATGTTATTATTGGATAAAAGGATGTACTGGATTGGAATGCAGCATGAAATCATGTGGAATAAACAATTCTGAGAAAGTGTCTCTTAAGACATAATTTGAATACAAGTAGAGTCAGTTTTATGGGTGTTTTCTGGAAGAGAATTCCAGAAAAGGGGAGCAGTGTGACTTATGGCTCTAGAGCTCGTGGTGGTCAAGTGGACAGGGGATGTGAAGAGGAGACTCGATGTGGAAGATCGAAGAGTATGAATGGGGGTGTAGAATTGTATAAGCTCTGACAAGTAAGGTGGAGCAAGGTTATGGAGGACTGAAATTGAGGAAGATCATTTTAAAATGAATATGGAATTTGATAGGGAGTCAGCGGAGTTGTTGAAGGGAGGGTGTGACATGTTGCATGTAGGGGATCTAGGTTATAATACTGGCAGCGGAATTCAGAATCAGTTGAAGTTTATGGAGAAGTTTATGTGGGAGACCAGATAGAAGAGAATTTTGGTAATCAATGTGGGAGGTGACCAATGTATGAATGCATGAATGCGAATGGCAGGTTTTTGTGGGATATTGAATGGGCAACCTATGAAAAGCTTTGCCATGAAGTTGGAAGTAAAATGACTTGGTGAGACTGTTCATATGAGATTCAAATGATAAGGTACTGTCAATGTTGACCTCTAAGTTCTTAACCTGAAGAGAGGGAGAAACACAGGAACCATCAACAGAGAGTGAAAACTTATCAGACTTGGAAAGTGTGGATTTGCAATCTATAAGAAGAACCTCTGTCTTACTGCTATTGAGTTTGACAAATTGAGACCTTTACAGACCACATAAACACAGTGAATACAAACATAAAGTTCACCCCCAGGAAGTATAAGACCATACATCCACCATGGAAGCCAAACCTAATGACCCATTGTGTAGCTACAAGGTTTTATCCAGCTGGCAAGCTGATAGGAAACCACCCTGAAGGATAAATTTTGGGATGCCATAACCAACTTTCACCAGACCAAAGACTAGTTAGATTATTAGTGAAACATTTCAAACTAAAAAGGAAAGTTTATTTGGCATGACTGAACTTTCAGATAATCTCTCCTGGATGACTGAGATTCTTCTCAGACATCTGCATGTCAGTGAAAATGGAAACCAAATTTCCTAAAAATGTGACCAAGGATGTGATGATAGATTAAGAAGGGGGCCTAGGACACAATCTTGGGGAATACCTCTGATGACAGGGAAAGAATGAAAGCAAAAATTTTAAAAACTGGGTACGGTGAGCAAGGTATGAGATGAAGCAGGTGAGAGGGATGCCAGTGATGCAACGTGGCCCAAGCTACATACAGTGTGAGACCATTTCAAAGGTTGCACTCAAATCAAGCAGGGCAAGAATAATTAAGAGTCCAGCATCAGCAGACATTAATAGGTCATTGGTACAGTCAAAACACAGATAGAAATGACCCAAGAAGATTATTCTCATTATTCTCATTAAAATGATCATGTATTATGCTGCAACTGTTTTTTCAAGAATTTCTGAGATGAAAACGATATTAGAAATTGGAAAAAAAAAATCATTGACATTATTTGGGTTGTACTGAATTTCTTGGGGATTAGATTTGGTTGACAAACCATTAATCCAGAAAAAGGAACCAGAAGTAAATATGGAAAAATCCCAGTGAATTTAGTGATGTCAAAATTACTGAAGTAGAGTACATACTCGATATGAGGAACATCAGGGTGAATTTAAAAATACAATGTGGAACAGCTGAAAGGGTCACCACATAACATTTTAGATTGGCAAGAACACATTTAAACTTCTTCCACATCTTTATTCCATTCAGTCACTTGCACTATTTTGTCTGTTGCCTGTATATTCCATGCATATAACTGTAAATCTATGCTGCACTGTGGATTAGAGGAAGGTATCCCCTACCACTCTATGGATGTTATGACAATAATGTCTATTTCATTTTTCCTTAATTTTGTTACAGAAGAAACTAAATAGCCAGATATTTACTCTGCATTTAAACGTAGAAAAATATAGAGCGTTTGTGTGAATACAGTCTGAAAGAAGTTACAGCAATTGTACCACTTTATGAGAAAACTCAGATGTTTTTGTACTCTTTGTTTCTAGAATATTCTCAGTTCCCTGTCAATAAACAATTTGGGGAGAAACTGACGGGACAAGACAACATTATAGTAAATCTAATTTGTGAAACTGGACAAAGTTCTGCATTAAAGCTGCCAAACACATGGTGTAGGATGGGGATGGAGCAGCTACGCATTGGGACATTGCAGCTGTAGCACAGATTCCTGCAGTAAACACTTCAGCAAATTACTTAAATAAATAATACTATGTTTCAATACTTCTGTCTAACATGAATAATTTTTTCCTGTCTTTTTTTGTGAAATTGAATGAATCACATTCAAAACTTGCACTTTAATTTGTTCCATCCAATAGATATGAACACAAACATAGTTCTTATTAAACAGAAGAGAATAATGGGAAAATGAATTCGTTCTGAAGAAATTCATCAGAGCAGGAAAGCTATAGAATTAAAAACTATTTCAGAAAGATCTCCCTAACATCTATTGACTGAAACACACTGACAGATTGATATGGAACATTTCACTTTCTTTCTTTTTTTCTTTTATATCTTTGCAACAGAACATAACACTGGCCATGGGTTATTAATCCAATATAGTTCTACTGAGAGTCTCCTAAGTATTAATAAAAATATATATATATTTACTTAATTTTAGCTGAAGTAATTATGTTCAGCATAATCATTACTGAGTGCTTATCGGAATTAATTACCAATCTGTCTGTGTTGTTTAATATAACATTAATTACAAAGCCGTAAAGCAAATGTAGGTTTACTGCATGTTTCAGTTCAAATTTATTGCCACTGTTTAAAGAGGCAATTACCAATATATCAGACATCCTAAATCATGAAGTTTTAGTTACGGGGGCTTGATTACAAAAATTACATGGTCCATAACTGTAAAATGAAGAAATATATTATTATTATTATTATTGTTGTTGTTGTTGTTGTTGTTGTTATAGGGGCCAGGCCAAAGATGCACTGGGCTCACCTGAAAGCTGGCCCCCCATTTTAAAAAATCTTAGAACCACCACTAAGTGGTGGTGGTCAGAGAAGACATTTATTTTTGTACAGCTTATAAAAGTAATAGTTTTGTTGAATTTTTTAAGAAAAGCCAGCAAAAATTCAGTAAAAATTGATGGCAACTGTTAGCATAATTGCTATTAAATGTTTTATGAAAAGGGTACACAATAAAACTTTGTAAAATATTATACACAAGGATAAAGTTTAAACCAAGAAAGTCAACACCATGCCTTTGTTTTTGTCGAAAAACAAAGTCCATTCTCTCTGAAAGTAATCAATTCACCCCATAACGTATAAATCCCAAATGTCTTTAAATATTATGACCACAAACTTGGACTTGAATCCAGCAAAAGATTATGTTGAAGTATCACTAAATCACGAGTGGAGGAGGAATCTCATTTGTCCCTTTTGGCTGACTTCTTGTCAGTGGTCATTCCAGACCAGACTGCCCACCGCATCTCCTGCATTCTTGGTACATAACTGGTCATCACCATTTCAATGTAATGATCAAACCCCTCAGTTTCTATGCCAACAAGGGGTTCCACAACATCTTAATTTTGTGTTCTGCTGCAGGTTTTGCTGAAGCAGTAAAGTTAGTATAAAGGAAGCATTTGTCTTAGGGGCAATGCTCTTCCAGGCCTGTCTTACTATCATCTTGCTAGGGTTTGTTGCCAATTTCAGCCTCTCCTGGTTTTAGTGATACTGGCAGTAGTGCTACTTTTCATTATCTGGGCTCTGAACAAAGCTTTAAATCTCTGGATAATGCCTTACTCAAGGAGCTTCACAATGTGAGAAGAGGAGGATGACGACTCAGATGTTCTGTGCGGTGCTGTGTGTGTGTGTGTGTGTGTGTGTGTGTGTGTGTGTGTGTTGCACAGTTGTTAAACAAGCAAATTTTCCTGCATTTTTTGCCTGTATCATAGTTCATGTCATAAAGCTAGTCACTGACGACAGAGGTGGTCATCCATGCGTTCCTGCTGCTTGAACTTCATAGCAATATTCACGTCCAAAAACAGCTACCTCGTAACTTGGATACCCATTAGCACAGAGTCTACAGCAGCCCCTTCTCATCACAATTGTGAGCATGTTCTGATTGTTGAGGAATGAAGAGAAGGATGATTGCCATCTTAAAATTAAATATGTTATTGGAATCCTTCAATTGGCTAGTTAACTTTTAGATTACTCTGCTTAATCAAGGGAAAATATACAGGTGTACATTTAAATGCACTGGATGTGAAAGACAATTTTGTTTGGATTTTTTTTTTTTTTTTTTTTGTATTTCAACTTTAATGAATAGTTCATACCAAGGCCAAAAACCATCAAAGTTAATAATGGAATTTGTTAACAAGGACATCTGCTGGGGAATTTTTGGCCATAAAGAACGTTCCAAACAGTGTTCCCATGGACGCTGAGGAACCAGCACAGAGGTGATGTTACTCATCTTTCCCCTCCTGATTCCTCTTTCTTTTCAGGTTGGCATAGAATTTCCACACCCTAGTAGGATGGCTGCTGTAGGACCTGAGAGTGTGACCACCTAAATCTCATGTCTGCCTCTGCTTGGGACAGCTTCTGCATACAGATTACCTGGACTTTCTCAACCAGAGTCAAGTTGGTCCTTTTCTTGGAGATAAGAAAGTGCACACTGCCTGAATTTTTGTATGAATACAAAGACAGTGAAAACACACAACTTAAAGCCTCCTTTTGTGACACTAAACTGTTACAAATGCATATGTAAATCAGTTTTTTCTGCTAAAATACTACAAGTGATGACGGAGAAAAAATTATTTTGGTATATATGACTGCAGGTTCGGTGATTAATTTTCATATATTTATTGTCATCATTGTGTCATCACACTGTATTTTTTGGAAAAGTAAAACTGAATTTGGACCTCTTACGTTTCTTATAAGGAATTGGTGTCCCTATACCGGTGTTTATAATTATAATTTAGGTAATTGTGTAAACATTGGAACAAATGGGAAAAAAAATCAGATTTAATTTAACACCAACAACCACAACTATAGAAATATGAACAATTCATAAGAATCCAGTCTGCAACTCAGAACATTGAATAGCCCCCCCAACCCCCGCAACATGACATTGCTTCCACCCCAGAAACTGCTCATAATTTCATTGGTCTACTATCTAGTGGATGCAATATTGCACCACTAAGGTCGTCTTTAATTTGTGTCATCCATCCACCCATCCATTATCTTAACCGCTTATTCCTGGTGAGGGTCGCGGGGAAGCCTGGAGCCCATCCCAGGGCACATAGGACGCAGGGCAGGGGACACCCAGGTTGGGGCGCCAACCCACCACAGTAATTTGTGTCATTGTAAAAAAATCTTTCAATGGCAAATTCACTTCAAAATTGTACTCAAAAGACAACATACTCAAAACACAGAGAACAACAAGAACAAAACCTTCCTAAAACTACAAAACTTGGGTCTAAAGGATACAGGTGGCCAGCAGAAATAAATGTCACACCACTTTCACTACCCAGCAATCACATTTTCCATCTTGTTAGTCTATTTCCTTTGGGCATTTATGCTTGCTATTTCAATTACTTGCCTTAGCTTTGCAGCATGGTAGAAGCTTGCACCTGTTAATTTAAAAATTAATAATTCTTATTTTTGAAATATTTCCTTTATAAGAACAACAGTTCTGAATATTTAAATTGCTTATTTGTGACCCAAACTGGACTTGAGGCAGAGTGCCACTGACATGTTTAATTATCTGTATTTCTATGTGTCGTACACTGGCCGCAGTGAAAGATTAAAAAATAATTTGTCAGTCCAAAACCACTGAGACACAAAACATGCACATTTTTTTGTGACTAATTGGAACTGCTGAAGCACGAAATGCAGTGGGAGCTTAAGATTGTTACATTTGGCTCACTTTTTAAAATTCTAGATGTTTATTCCCAGCTGAAGTCCCATTAAACTTGTGGCAGTCTGGTAAGAACAGCTTCCTCTTATCAGACGTAACAATCATCTTGTCTGTGTTTCATGCTGCGATGCAAAGGAACAGACATATCCTGTATGGTACCTGATACAAGAAGCAAAGAAATAAAAAAGGACAGAAAAAGAACAAATGGTGCGTATAAAGGAGTGTTATGCTGTTTCAGAAAAAAGGCTGAACAATTCTGAAATAAAATTATCAGTTAAATTGAAAAACAGTTTTATGAATCTCATTACTAAGATTTGCCAAACACAACGTACATAGCACGATCCACTTTATATGCTTCTTATACGTTTGTCTAATCCTCCAATAGCCAATAAGCTGCAGATAAAGGGTGTTGCATTTCACACAGTGTCCACTGGCCGTTACAGAATGAATCAAAGCAGCACTGTTTTGCCCATCAGCAGCGTCCCACTAATGAGATAACAAGAAACATCTGTGGACTTCTTCCCTATTGCAGCTGAGAGACAACATGCTTGAACAACGATTCGGAAAATGCAAGAGGTAAACTAGAGCCTTACGTGCTACGGGCAGCAATTCTGTATTAAATGTCAATTACAATACTATTGATACAGTGATATAATTGTGCAAACGTATCTCCATTAAATTTAAGAAATAAATAAAAAACGCTACAGTACTGACATAAGACAGTGTTGGAATACATTATTATTATTATTATTATTATTATTATTATTATTATTAATAATAATAATAATAATAATAATAATAATAATAATAATGAGCAGTTTATAAGATAAATTATGTAGGCTGCTATTTCTTCTGCAGCAAAGGACAGAATTTGTCAGAAAAGTATGTAGTGCTGGGATATTAACAGAAAATAAATGTAAATTCATACAAAATCTTATCTCAAGTACATTAACCAAAACAGCAATAGAAATTAAAAATTTGTCATTTTCATCATACAATTTCAGATGGACCATAATCTATTAGATTTTTTTTATGCATTGTTTTCATTGTGTCTAAATTGTTAAAGTCAGAGTGTGGAAGTACAGTAGCCTCAGACCAAGTGAGGAGAAAACGGTCTGGCCAAGAAATCTCTACCTCCTGCTGTAACGTCTCTCCTTTGTTCCACTGGGTACCTCCTGCTGCCGGTTCTCTCACACCAACCTTCAGCAATCATTGCTCTCGCTCATTGCCATGTGAGGAGACGATGTTTTCAGGGATGGGTGTTGGGTAACTGCATGCCAGGTGCCCTCTCCTTTCTGGCAAGCGCCGAGCTGCTGCAGGCACCCGAGTCTCACGCAGAATTGGAAATTGCATTTTGCAGCACAGTCTCGGCAGCAAATTTAAGATCTGGGTCAACCTTTGCAGCATTACGTTTTTCATCATGATTCAAACTGGTGTGCTGGATGTATGAAGCTGGGGGAATATCTAGTCATTCATCATGGAACAGTACATATAAATACATCTTCAGACTTTAAACATACTTCGGTACCAGAGCAGATGATGTCTATTTTACATTGAAAAACGTTCCATTAATTTTGGATTAACCATTCAGAAAAAAATTCCTAGACACTGCTTACCCTGCAGACAGTTAACAAATCCCCTTAATGAATGGATTGTTATTTCTATGAGGCTCAACAAAGAAGGCAGCATTGTCTGTTTTAGTAATATGGTCATGCTAGTGTTTATCAAAGAACCAGGAACTCTACTGGACTGTGTTTCCATAGAACAAAGGCTGAGACTCTTGTAGACCTCCTCAAGACTCAGTTTGTAAAGGCACTCTGGTCTTGAACTGACTCAAGAAGGTGAAGTAAAAACAGCCCGCAGATGTTGGAGAGGACGACCGTTTTGGTTTTCCAGGCTAACGTTTGATAAAACAAAGATGAAAGGTAATGGAACCATGAATGAAAGCCATACATCTCCTTTTGACAGCTTCCAGAAAGGCCCAAGGGCAGTCCTGCTTTGGGCGGGCTTACTGCACAGCCAATCATTAGCTACACATCAGCACAATTTTGCCACATGATGGGAGAGGTTTGGACTGCTCATGCTCTGAAATATATTAATCTTAGTAGCCACAAAGCTGAGAGAGAGGGAAGTAAGTATAACTATTGAATATCAAAGAATAAGAGGGCACACACTTTCTATGTGATACCAAATAGGCATTCAAAACCCAGTGAATAGGGTCTAATGATCACCAAGCAAATATTGTGCTAAATATTATCTTCACTGTTCATTAAATTACTTAAATTACTATATTTTTAAAATCGGCCCTAAATACAAAAGGAACGGTTGCCTTTTTAATGGAAACGTTCTGACACCTGCCTTCAAGCAGATGCAGGTTTTGTTCTCGTTTAGTAGTTAATATTTAGACAGTCGTCTGTCTCATGCTCAGAATAATTACTGCTTAAAGAATAGAAATGGTCTGCATGTGCCAATTAGTTCATCTGGAATTTAGTTGTGTACTAACCACAGAGTGTTTGTAACTGCTCTCAGCCCTGAAGGTAGGATTTCACACTGTTTTTTTTTTTTCTTAGTCATTATGAAGATTTTTACATGTGATAAAATAAGCATAAATATGTTGTGCATTAGAAAAGAACAAGGAAAAAAACGTTAGACTGAGTTTAACCTGATGATGCACAATGAATACCTAAGTGTTTTAAACTTGTTTTGCTTTGAAATATTGTCTTAAAAAGTCCCGCATGTATAAATTAATTCTGTTAAATTAACAGGGAGAAATAAATTATTTTAGTACAATGTTTTTGCAACTGCAATACTTGAAAAAGTAATTTGTAGGTAAATTAATAACACATCTTAAATATGAGCATTAATTATTTTAGCGCCTATGAACATATGCAGAGAACTAACCGTTAATTAAACAGTGAACCGTAAAGAGTATAAATACAACATTATATGGATAAATGGCTATATTCACGCCAATTAAAATATTTCACTCTTAATGAGTACACTTAATTATTGATAAATCTACATGCTAACATCTTAACACCTTAAAGATCAGTTTTTTGTAACCTAATATAGGGAAATAAGAGTAAAGGACGAGCCATACTTAGCAATTATAAGAAGAAAAAAAAATCACATTCTGAAGTGAGAGTTCCTGCCTGACTGTTTCTTTCAGTCTGCTTATCTTGACACAGATTATTCTCTTCTTCATGTAAAATTCTACAGCATGACTGATTTTGCCTGATTTCCTACTGGGACCAGTAGGGGCCTGGCGAAACATGCTGGGAAGCAACAAAAACTGAATACTGAGTTAAGTGCAAAGTTGGAACTCATTCAGATGAACCTGCCAGGAGCATAGATATGTAATGGAAAGGAAGCTATTTCCCAAACATTTTAATTGCTCATACAGGACTGCACCTTGTAATTCAGTTGTTTCACTAACAAACAATAATGAAAGAAAAGGGAAATTAAGGAGTTTTGACATTTTGTCTTCCTGCTGTTCTTACACTAACTCCAGATGGACACTTGAGGTAATTCTCTTGACACTGTATTTTTACCCTGAAGGTAGTAATTCTTCAATGCATTTATTTTCACCAAGCTGAATATAGTAGGCTATGTGTTCTATGAGGAATATGAAAATCAGCTTTTTTGCTGCTCTTTTGGCAAACACTAGTGCTGCCGTGAGAGAGTTATATAGTTAAACTCTTGGTGTTTCCTTTCTTATAAAAATAAAGAAAAAAACAAAAGAGATCGGAATCCAGCGTCAGCGTATCTCTGCATGTTGTAGTCAGAGGAAACATTCCCTCACGTTTGACAAGCAGCAGAAAAACAGACAGCACTGGAAATAACCGTCGCAGAAAGCGCTTGTGAGAGCTGAATTAGCATTTCACTCTCCACATTTTACAGCTTGGTGCTACATCAGGGCAGTGATAAATTCTGGTATGCGGCCAACAAATAGGGGGAATGAAGAGTAATACATCAGCTGCTAACTGAAGTGATCTCAGTTTGCTGTGTGGTTGGCTGATCGAGTCGAGCACTGAGATGAATAAATTTGTTATTGTAGCTTACCTGGCTGCAGCTGAAATATGCAGCGCACTGTGTATTTTTCACGTCCAGCACACTGTCGATAGACCTGCTGTCTGCATTCTTTGGTGTGGTTCCGGCCCTCAAAACATATATGTATTGATCAGGCCTTAAGTTTATGTTGTTTTTTTTCTTTTCGGTTCTTACTTTGTGCCCCTTCGGCATTACCAGATGAGATGCTACATGTCAGTGTTGCTTGGGCTATGAGATTTTCTATTGTTATCTTGCCTGCTCTACAACAGGATATTTCAGGTGTGTGAGGGAAGGTTTATGTCTCCCTGCGTGTGTTGCGTATGTTTGTATCACTGTGCATGCTCTATTGCTCACACAAATCTTCCGCCTGATGGGCAGTTATCATTTGAGTGAATAGTGTTGTGTCGACGTGAGACCGATGGTTTTTATATGAAGTGAAAAAATGCTTCCATATGTTCATTTATTTTCCATACCGCTTATCCTACAAAGGGTAACAGAGGAGTCTAGAGCCTATCTCATGGATCTTAGGGCACAAGGCAGGGGGCACGCTGGGTGGACTGCCAAAACTATCGTAGAGCAAAACCACACATGCACAAACACACGCGCGTGCACACACACACACCCATTCACACATTACAGGCAATTTAAAAATGCCAGTCAATTATATTGCTTGTCTTTGGACGGAGGAAGGAAACAGGAGTACCGGGAGGAAACCCCCAAACCACAGAGAGAACATGCACAGGGATTATTTGAATCCCCAAGCCTGAAGTTGTTTGGCAACAGTGTTAACTATTACATCACCATGCCCAGTAGTGTCCATGCAGCTGTGTTCATATATGTTTTATAGTTAATACACTTTGGATATTTTTTTGTAAGTATATACCAAGAAAAATATTTGTTGTCTGCAATTACATCAGTGGCAAAACCCTGCAAACACTGAGGTTGCCTAAAAGCAGTACTTTTTCTTTGAGTTATGAATTTTTATGTTGTTGAAATCCATTGGAATCTTTTTATTGTTGCAGATGCCTTAGTATAGCCACCAGGACATATGCAGTTTCTATACATTTAGTTAGAATGCTTAGAACAATAGTTGTTTATTTTAGATAACAGTACTTATCTCTGATCTGAACGTGTCCATGTAGTCCTCATGATTCATATCATATAATCAGCAACAAAAATGCAAACAATTATATCATTATCATCTTGTCAGAGGAGTGAGGCAGCATTCTTCACAGTTAATACTGAAGAAAATACAATCATTTTGAAAAGTACTGCAATAACCCATATGGACAAAAATGAATGAAAGAATATAAAATCTTTCTGACTGCAATACACTCTAATTTATTGAGAAAGACAAGACCTGGTACAATGAAATACAAGAATATAGATCCAGTAAACAAGTAAATAACTCTGATGTTTCCTTTAATATCACGTATTTTATTGTGCAAAGTTTTTTGTCATTTGATCTTTGAGCTAGTATTTCGATTGGTAAATAAAGAAATTGTTTGGTATGTGAATAAGCAAAATGTGTATTTTTAACTTGTTATTTATGCCATTTTCTTCCGATTGTAAATAAGTAATTTCAATAAAGGATTGTATTAATTGTTCTTGCCACCTCTTTATAGAGGTTTTACACCATTATACCATTACAAAATATATATATATATAATGTTGGCTGTTATTTAAAATGAATGTAAAATTTATTATACACCATAGTAAAAAGTAAAGGCGTCATTAATAGCATCTTTTGAAGAGGTGTGTGGTTCCAGGTAGTTACATTTTTTATGGTTTTCAGGGGTTTTTCTCCCTAGCAGTTAAAATACTTTAATGAATTGTATTAATAACCTCTTCATTAATATTTTCAAATGAATACACAATTGCTGCCAAATGTAGTTGAGTTTTCAAACGTCCTTCTCTGGAAGCCCTTTCCCAAAAGAATCCAGGAATTTGTTCCTCTTAAATAATTCTGAAAAGTAAGGCATCACTGAGAAGAAGAGTCGCAAGTTTTCATTTATAAGTAACCAATACTTACGTTGCCAACAAGTCCTGCAGTACAGTTAGAAAGGGCAACAAAAGTACTGCTTGTTACAAAACATCTGTATATTATAAAATCATGCAGCTGAACAGAAGAGTTTGTGTGGAAAATAAGTGTTAACCTCAGGTCAGGCAATTGTAAAATAAAGCTATGTGAGAATGCATGTTAAGTATTTCCTCCAAGCTGATTCAATAGGAAGACAGGTTATCTGAGGTGCTAAAAATGTCCTCAAATATCGGAGACACTTCAGTTTCTGATCATCGTGTCACGAAGGCTGATTAAACCGTTTAGAAGGAAAGGAGCTTGTTGGAGGAAGAGATTAGGATGAAAAATGTCAATGATACTTGTGATCAACAAAGTGATCCTGACATTTTCTCTTTGAAGAAAACAGGCGATCGATAAAGAGCCTCTGGTCTCACCTGTCAGGCAGTGATGGCCTAGCCTGTCAATGAATTATTTATTAACATAAGTATGACATGCAATTTTTCTATAGTGATGTTATTGGAATACACAACCCCTTACAAAAAGCATGGAATCACCACTCTTGAAAAAATGTTCATTCGGTTGTTTAATTGTGCAAAAAAAAGCTAATCACAGACATGGGACGTAACTATTATTTTAACAATCCAACATTCTGGCTTTAAGAAACACTTAAAAAGTGTGTGTGTGTGTGTGTGTGTGTGTGTAATATATATATATATATATATATAGGTCTAAATTAGTTATTTAAAAGCATAGTTTAAATCCTATTGCTAAAGGGAAAGGGATTTAAATTAGCAAAAAATAAATAAAATAAATAAAACTCTCCTAATAATCATCACACGCACACACTGAGAACACTTTATTAAGAAGACTTTACACAAGGATTTCTGTCTTGGATTCCACAAGATGTTGGATGCATTTCTTTGAGATTCTGGTCATTTGACATGGTCGCATCATACAGTTGCTGCATATTTGTCAGCTGCACGTTCAGGCTGCGAATGTTAAACCAGTTTGACATGACGTTTGCTTCTGCCATCACATTATCATGCTGGAAGTAGCCATTAGAAGATGGGTAAATAGCAGGAATAAAAGGAAGCGCACAATGATAAACAATACTCAGATAGGCTGCAGCATTCAAGTGATGATTCATGAGTATAAACTGACCCACAGTGTGCCAAACGAATACTCCGCACACCATTACGCCACCATCCCCAGCCTGGACTGTCCACAAACGGCAGGTTGGATCCATGGACTCATGCAGTTGACACCAAGTTTTGACTCTCCCACACAGACCCATAGTTTACTAATATGTTCGTATCAGATTCATAACTCGTGGGAAACTCAAGCCCAACAAATGATGCATCTCTCAGCAACAGATGTAGTAGGGACATTGGCCAGCTAGATTTTTCATTTCCTCAGTAAAAAATCACTCCCTGGATCCTTCACACTTCTAAAGCTAATCATACAATATATCTGAAAATGTGTGTTACAAAAGCATGATCAATATCACTGCAAACACATTTCCCCCATTTTTATGTTTAATGTGAACAGTAACGAAAGCGTCCAATCTGTATCCTCACGAGTTTTTTGCATTGTGCTGCTGCTACGTGATTGGCTGATGAGTAAGCAGGTGTACAGGCATTCCTAATAATGTGCTTGGAATGTGTATATTGGTTGGTTGTTGCTAATTTAAATCTCCTTCCTTTTGTTGCAAGTCTTTATGTAATGAATATATATATATATATATATATATATATATATTTCCTATTACTATATTATATAGTAATAGGAAATATATTTCCTATAACAATAATACCTATTGTTG
>JABJVR010049162.1:0-22617 GCA_025773905.1 Chitala chitala | reverse complement strand
CCCCCCCCTGTTTTATAACACCCAATATAAATATCTCAATATATATACTGATGTCTATCATTATTCATTTATTTTTTTCTCCCCAACCCCCCCCCCAGCCTACGTCTGTGGTGCCTCAGATGTAACGTAGGAAATCTGGCTTGGAGCCTGATGTGCATTGTGTGCCTCTGGATACTGCTGTGCTGATACGAAGCGGAACGGTCCGTTTAGTCCGATTAGGAGCACGTAGTGTGGGAGTCGCCATGACAGCAGACGCGAGATGAAGCAGGAGGAAACAGAGAAAACAGAGGCACAGAGCCCTCCCATTGTTTCAACTTCTCAGGCCGTCAGTTTAAGCACCGTTTCCTTTTGTTTCGGTGCTGTCATACACAAACCGTAGTTCTCCACATCCCCCCTACCTGTAGAACATCACTTTGCAACTTCTACTTGCCTGATATCATCTTCTGACAGACCTTGTAATCCTTTTTTTAATTTAAAGATCAGACATGATATTCTACAAGGATCTTTTTATGAATCAATGGACTGGTTAGCGTTTAAGTTATTAGTGTTAATTGCTGTTATGCAGCATAACCAAGTGATAATTGAAGCCACTTTACTTACACGGATCCTCCATATGTCAGAAAGACGTCAGTGACTGTTTGGCCACCATTCCTGTCTTTTATATGTTTGTAGTTTTTGTACCCACAATAAAGTCTGCCCTCAGTGCACGGGTCTGAAATTATTCACCTGGACTGCCAGGTGTCTAACCTATTTAGGTGGTATGAATAAGTGTTCGGAGGAAGGACAGAAACAAGTCACGGAATAACACTGACCTACTTTAGTGCCCCTGAACACCTTCTTCTGCTGTCACAAGGAATTTGATTTTTTACGTCAACGTTCCTCTCCTCTACCCAGTCTACGGTGTTTAGAGTCCTATTGTTACCTCATTGCAAAGAAGAGATTTTTACCCCCTTTTTTATTCTGCATTTCACTGAGCGAAGATGGTCAAAACAATTAGTGGCACAGCGATGACAGACTGTTTTCTGTAAACGCATCTCTTAATCAAGTGGACAGGAAGCGGTCAAAAGACGTTTGCCACATTTTGGATGATAACGGTGCCTGATGGGATTTCTTTCTCTCGCCAACATGCATATATGAAGAAACTTGCCCATTGCACTGTGCCATCACTGTGACATCAACAGCGTTTAACCCAGCCAGCATGTAATACGCGTTACCCTTCATGATCTTTATAGCCTGGCTATCAGACTCCATTTCTACCAAAGTGTGAGCTTTAAAAATAGCAGGGCTCTGCTGCGATTAGTTCTCCTCAGCCGAACCATCCACTGAATGTGATTTTTCTCCATTTGTTTAATAAACCGTGACTTCACTATGGAACCGTTACTTCTCAAGCTTCTTATTAACATTAATGGTGTAAGGTTGGTTGAATATTAATGTTACATTTTGGCATCTGAAATGGTGTCCTTAATGCATTTTAATGTAAATTATTTCTTCTGTATGCGCTTTATTTTTCAAGTGATGTTACATTTGACGTTTATTGTTAAATTGAATAATTCAGCTCAGAATATAGGTTATAAGAATGGGTCATCTGAGTTCCACTCAGGCGTGGAGATCCTGTTCCATTGACGGCTAACATCTTCCTTTCATATCAATGAGACTTCCCAGCATGCAGTGGGGAAAAAGTATTTGATGCCTGCCACATTGAGGCACAACACGCTATCATCTGGGGTTTGTATCCTCACTTAAAAAGACCTAGCAGTTGCATCAGCTGTAAAGAGTAACATTAAAGGTAAATGTGTTAAAAATAGGTTGTAGTTTTGAAAGTTGAATGAATGTCAAATTTTTGCATCTGAGCACTGTAGTTTTTGATCCCAGGTTAGACACTGGAACTCTGCGCTTGATTTAAGACTGTTTTTTTAAAAACTGTCCTAGTAAAAATTTTCAAGGAATGTAGCCGGAATATTATATGCAGTGCAAATTTGTCTGGGTCTTTACCAGATTTTATAGCAGTTTGTCTCGGTGGGTTTAGTCCATCAAAGTGAACATAGGAGAATAAGGTTTAGGACTGACAACATCAGCCTGTCTGATCAACATTCTGATCACAAGCTGCTATAATATGGCGAATACAGTGAAAATTGTTTTGCATTAAAAATACTCTGACTTGCTACAACATTAAACTAGTGTTAATGCTTCAGCATACACAGTGCAGTATGATTCAAATAATTTTGAATCAGAAGACAAGACAAGGTGTCAAGGGCTGTCAAGGGCTAATTTTTAACTTTTGGCTACAGTTTTTGTATTTATATATATATTTTTGGATGTTAGGATTTGTGCCTGTATTAACTACGACACCATCATCTGGCCAGCCTTGGACAAAGTCATGAGGTTAGCACACGTGCTAATATGCCAAGTGCCAGCAGGTTGGCATATGCTGGGCACCTGTCCAGAGGGTCATCTCTAACAGGCGATACTGTGGACATTATAAATACAGCAGACACAATCAGTGCAGTAAAACCGCTCACAATGATGTGTGACGAAAATGGATCTGAGGAACTTACCTGTTCATAGAAAAAAAGGCAACCTTTCAAGGAAGACGGAAACGCTTGACCTTGATGCCTGATAGAGACTGATGAAAATAAGACTGCGCTCGGCTAACCCAGGCCGTATTTCAAACAGCTTTTAAATTGTATTCGGTGACTGACATGCTAAGGGGAAACACAAAGCTCTAACTCTCACAAAGGTCACGGACCTTCGGCGGGTGTTAACTTCTGCTTTCGGTGGTGATGATGCAGTTTTTAGTTGGGTTTGGGAAGTCTTGGCTCTTTACAGTGACTCCCTTTATTAGAGTCTGCAGCTGTTAAAGGACCTGACTGAAAACTGCAGGGATGACTTTAGCGATCTTACTATGAAAAATATTCAAATTGCTAAAAGCTCTTTAGACTTTCAGTATAATTTTAAACTGGTGCAGTATTACATGGCGTTTTGAAGCTTCCTGTATTGAGACATATATTTAGATATTGCACATAGTAGGTACCAGCCCTGCCCAAGACTGCACAGTGCCTTTACTCATAATGCATTATATGAATGTTTAGTTTTGGTTACAGGAGGTCGTCGGGTTACGTCGGACTTGACGTACGGCGTTTCGTGGTTACGGCACCATCTCTCATAAATTTATTAAGAAAGTCTTGTAACGTCATTCTGATGTACGGCGTTTGCGACGTTAAAACAAGTGAAAGTTGATATAATTAAACATTCGGAAAAGGGCGAAACACCGAAAAACATCGTAAATGTGTTGTATAGCTGTTGTCAGTTAAAGAAACATGGCAGGGGTTAGTGAGAGGTCAGATAATGTTAAAGGAGAATTAAAAAACAAACTGGAAGGTGGGAGGTGTGTACCAGAAGGTGTCTGACTGATGGCAGCTAGCTGAATAGGTATATACTGATAGCACACCCAGCTAACTGTGAAGCTATCGCCATAGTGACATCAGTCTGCTCTTACAAAAAGTAGCTGCTACAGTTATAACACAATTAGGTGTATCTATGACTTTTGGCTGATACTTAATTTGGTCTAGAAAGTAGCAACTACTTATAAAAGAAAATGAGTAATAGTGATACTGTAAAAAAACAAATAATTAAAAAATAAATACCACAATGAGTACCACTAATAATTTTTACACCTAAACATTTACTTATCTGTACATTTTATGTCACAAAAGGCTTATGTTAACACCGATTATTTGCCATAAATGTATTATGCAACATAATGTCTTGATTAAAAATAGATATAGAATGTATTTCTGTTGTAAGAGAAGCATGTTTTCTGAGCTGCAAAAAAACAAGTTAAACACCACTATTAACACTAACAATAACCATAATGAACAGCACACAGAATTGTTTTTGACGCTTATGTCTGAAGTTTATGAAACCTTAAGCAATCCTCTGAAAAATAAAAATGCAACTTAGTTGTTTGATCAAATAGATGCAGGCAGTGCTTTCAAGTTGTTTTCCTTAGATTCACATGTAGAAACCATTAATTCCCAGCATATTCCCTTCAGGTTTCACGACTTGAGAGAGTTAAAGTTGCCAGAGAGTTTCATCATTGTGCTGTTTTCATCCTTCACACCTTCACCCAGTAACAAACGGTGAGCTCACTGCATTATGGGTAACCAAAGAAGGAGCAAGTTTTGGAGGAACTTTTAAAGTGGCAATGAAATTTTAATAAAACAGTTCCTGCTTTGCATGGGATATAACGGTAATTGCTCTTAATATTATTTATGAAGTTTCCATACTGAAAATGACATTTTTCCAGTTTTATTCTGTACAGTTCAGCTTTTCAAGTAGATTGCTGTGGACAAGGGTGTCTGCCAAGTGTTTAGCTTTTTTTTTTTTAATTTTTATTTTTTTACTTCTCTCTATCAGCTAAAGTCCATCTGAATATGGCAGATCCTGAACCTTAGTGTGGGTGACGCATCTTTACCACTTGACATGAAGTTTTCATTTTTGTATTAATCTTTCCTTTAATGTTTCTCCCTGACACCTGTGCTTTGCTCATCCATGACGTCATGAGTTATGACTCAGTGTGTTACTGTACACTGTACCTGAATCACACTTCTCTGCCTCAAACAGTTCCAGCTTCAAAGGATTTTTTTTCTTTACACACTGGGAAACCACCCGCTTGTGCGTTATCTCATCTTCTCTATTCTAATCAACTAGATGCAGCCCTCTCAGTAATTTCCGCTGCATAGTTCACTGCTTCCTTTTAGGACCAAACTAATCTGGGGCTCATGTCCTTTGTTTGAACCTTATTGGGTTCGCTGGATGAGCCTGCGGTTTTACTCACAATAATTAATAAAGGAGTGGATTTTCATTCTCACAACCGATTGCTTGCACAGACTCCAAGGCCCGAATATCATGTTTCTTAACAGAGAGATTATTTCAGTAAATGTTAATTTGTTCTTAATTTACCAAAGCACAAACATGGTTCATTATTGACCATCTTGTAATTGACGATGGCCTCCTTCATTTAGCCTTTTCTGGTTTTTGTACCTGTTGGTTCACTTGCATGTGTTCAGGGGCAAATTTTCTCTCTCATCCAGATGGGCCAGTATTCTGCCAATTTCTGTTTCCTCAAAAGGAAGATCAAGGTTAGAGGTCTTAGCAAGGGAAGTTGCTACTGTTTCAATTGGAGGAAATCTCTGCGATCAAGAAACAAACATCCTAGACAAGGCATGTAAAACAGGTTATCCTGCCCCAGAAAATCTTTAAAGGATGGTGAAAAAACAAACCGTATTCAATTAATGACATACAAGGTAACGTTTTCAGAACTTCACAATATTTTTTTAAACTTGTTTTTAGTTTTCAGGATAGCTGGAGATCATGTTGCATTATATCTAGGAAACTTGATATTCTGATACCGATATTCCTTAAAAAAAAAACTAATTTTTGAACTTTATATATGCATGTTTGAGTTTGTTTATAATCAACTAATTAAGCAGGCATATGTATGGGTATGGTCAGATTTTTTTTTGACATTCTTCATTTTGTATGTAGACGCACAACAAGTGAGTGTGAAAAATATGATATACTGTAGATGTATAGGTGGACCCAGTTTTAAAAATTCCCATAAATTAACGATACGATCCTTCAGATAGCTCGAAATAGGATTATTACACTATTAAAGAAGATTGAATCAAGATTGAAGTACTCACTGTGCCTCTCTCCCAGAATTTAACAGTTGCTTGGCTTTTATAGGAGGCTTTAACATAATCTTTGAGTTTAAGACCCAATTTAGTGCTCCGGTTATCCGCACTATGGCAATGAGGGCATCTCCCATCTGGGCCCAAGGTCAGACTGGGTCAGTGTAGTTGGTGTGTCCTCATCCTTCCTCACAGACCTCATCTTCTCTCTTAAATTATCATCATCGCTCTTTTTTCTCTTTTAGTGCTGTATCGGTTTTTTTTTTAAATCAAAACAATTTATGTTTTATGCTTCACATTTAATACTGGAAGTACATCCTAACCAATGTAAACCCTAGTGGGTACAGAAACTGGCTGAAAGGTATTGAATTTGAGACCCCCAGATGTCCCAGACATAGACTGTTTTTGTGGTACTCCAAGCCTGTCTATACCAGCACAGGTGCAGGACTCCAGCACTCTGCTTCACCTATTTGAATGTCTCTGTTTCTCCTGCACACCATCTAATGGCGCTGCCCTGAAAGCCAAACCCACTTTCTACCTCGTGTCACCGTCCCTAGTCTGTTTTGCATATTCAGAAGGGAGAGGAAGCGGCTTTACACATTGCACTGAAAAATCCACACGACGCCTCGGCTGAACCTCCAGGTGTTTGAAGCCACGGAAGCCCACAGAAGTTATACAGGGAATCAAATAAGGAATATAAATGGGATTTTCAGCTCATATTCCACCTCTTGGGGAAGCGATGTTGGATTATGACAGGATTTCTATGACCAGATGTGAATAGACTTGATTGGGTTATTATTGCATCACCCCCCTGCTCTGGAGTTGAGTTGAGGCTGAGTTTGTTTCGTTGCTGTGTGTGGTTTCTTACTTTGGATTGTCTGTATTTTTCAATACAAATTTAAAAATGTTTTAGAAACACATTTCTGACTCAAGAGCAAGCTGCAAATCAGCTTACAGCTGGCTGTAGCATGTGCTGCCCCATTCCCATTGCTTGCAGTGTGATTCACTTTTTAGCTCT
The DNA here is from genome assembly GCA_025773905.1 of Chitala chitala. Taxonomy (NCBI): domain Eukaryota; kingdom Metazoa; phylum Chordata; class Actinopteri; order Osteoglossiformes; family Notopteridae; genus Chitala; species Chitala chitala. Next base: position 15,906 of record JABJVR010049162.1, on the reverse strand, counting down.
GTTCGGTTGCCTTTGGAGCCGGAACGATGTTCCACTTTTTTGGTGTTGGTGATGTGCATTCAGTAAATCGGGTGGAAAAGTCACCAGACGTTTTTGTACATTTTTCCACGTCGTCTCAGCAGTAACTTAAATGTAACATTTACCTTTTATTTTTATACACCTGTGTCTATTATACCTAAAAGATTGGCACACACGGACACAAAATTGTCAGTAATAATTATTCAGAGAAGTAGCTTATAATTAAAGCTTTCATATGTTAAAATTTTTACAGTTAAATGGCTTAGCTAACACATTTGCTAGCTGTCTCAAAATAGTAAACACTGAACACTTTAAACAGACCTCTGCATTAACTATTGCAGATACAGGGATTTATGTTAATCCTCGTCAATATAGCTATCAGTCACATTTTGCACAGTGAGACTGAGTGTTTTTAATTGTTTTTCTGTTGCTGCACTGTAGATTTGAAAATGACTGCAGCAAATTGGATAAACAAATGAGAAATGTCTTGAATGAATGATAGGAAATGTTGTAATGCCTTCAAGAAGGTCATTCACCACCCCTGAAGTTGCAAAAATGTGACTTTCTTTATACTCAACCAGTCAGGCGAACCATTCAAAGAATCAGTTGATTTGAATGGAATCAATAACAGGAGTAATAAAAAAAAACCCTGGAATGTTTGCAGTAGTGGTTTGGTTTTAACAAACTAGATTACATTTACAGAATGTTGATCCTGTTTTTAAAACCGCTGTCTTTCAAGAAAGGCTCATAAGCTGAGTGTCTTCATTACTGTAAAAACTATGGAGCTATCTGACAGCAGTTTTGGTTGAACATTTTAAACGTGTCCTTTAGAGACATTGTTTACAGGAAGGAGAAAGGAGTACTTTGGGTCAGAGAGAACGAAAGGATAGACAGTGTGCTTATTTTTGGTTATAGCTACAAGTAAATATGCACACACCATACAGGGGCAGCAGCAAGAAGTGCTGGGCTCCACAGGGCCAGATTTGCCTGGGTTCACATTTATGCTGCAGCCTGCACAAAGTTACCACACAAGAAGATTAGCGTGCTGAGCTAAAGACCCGAGGCCACCTCTCAAAGGACTATTTGAACCTTTGTCCTGACAAGTGCAGATTTGTACCATAGTGGCCTTACATGCTTAGCTACATGAGTTCCCTGAAGCAGGCTGGGAGGACATGCTGGACTCTCACTTGGTTAAACAGAGTTGTAGTGGCACAGTTTGGATTAGTTGGGTTTCATACTGGTGTAAATGCACTTACTGAAGGGTATCTACTTGTACTGGGTGTGGATGGTGCCAGCCTTGTTTACCAGCATGGCAATCGTTATATTCTCCAGTAAAGGTGCAATTAAAGTTTAAAAATTAAAACCATGATTTGTGTTATTTTTGAAAACCTGACAAAATGTCTGGTACTATTATCAAAAGCCACTGGTGCATGTTAGCACAGTCCGTTTTCATAGTTTTATTATTTTATGCCGTAATTTTGCTGTACCCATAGGTTTGTGTAAATTTAAGAACATGATGACACAAACTTGACCTAAATTAAGTTCTGTTTCGACACCTGTTGGAAACAATAATTATGTAAAGAATTTTAAATATACTGGAAATAAGCTTCTGAGAGTGTGTTGCAGGCTAAAGCCTTCTCCAGTTTTAGTGGTTAACTGTTTCAACTAGCAAATCATGTGAATAAAAAGCCAAAAACTGTGCATGTCAAACATACTTATAAACATCCCTAGTTGTCCAGAGGTAAAATGAAGGTTTTCTTTTGTACGCTTGGTGTCATCCACAAATATACCTGTAGAAACGTTTCCATCGGTTTTCCAGTGGTCCTTAGTGGCAGCTGGTGTTTTTGTGACAGAAAGCTGTTTTCCCCCAGCAGCTATCGGCATTAAGGGAAAGGCACTGCAACCAAAATCTTTATCCATTATGAAATACTTCCTAAGCCAGTCATTAAGGAAGAAGTCTAAAGATAAAATTCTGAAGTAGTATTGTGTACAGGATTTCAGCCTCTTTGGTCTTGCATATTGCTTTCTGATTTCATTAGGCGAATTTAATTTGCCAAGGATTTGGGCTTGAGAGAGCAGAGTGTGGCAGACAATTGTTCTAAGTGTTTCTTGGAGAACACTGGGCCTGTGATGGACAGACACCATGCAGTTATACTATTGCTGGTTTTGACTGCTCATTATTGAATTTATTTACCTGCTGCTTCGAATGTAATGGCTACAGAGACAGACACCATCGACTGCGGCCTCAGGGGTTTTAAAACTGAGGCAGCATCCTCCCTATAGTTGAGACTAGGGCGTGCTTCTCCTCAGTAATACGCCGCAGGCTGTAGTCTAAACTGAAGCATGATTAATAAATTAAGTAATCCTGGGCCAAATGTGGATTAATTGGCTCTATAAATACGGCCCATTAAAATGTACCTGTTTAAAAATGTTATTGTTATTTCATGACTACGCCCCTGCTGTTTTTAAATGCGGGAAGGCGAAGCGATGGAGTCCACTCTTGGAAAATGTCCACCGGTCAACAGTAAAGCAGAAACGGACGGGAGACCACGCCTGGTAGTCCTTCAAGGGAGACGTTCACAGTGGCAGCGACACTGTGCCACGCGCATCTGCCCCCTCCAGACTGCTCAGCGGCCCCACGGTCCCGTCTCATTTGTGCGGTTCGCTGTGAAGTTGCAGCAGTGCGCAACACCGACTCATGCATAATGAAGTGCAAACAGAGGGATAAAATTAAACCTGACTTCTGTGTGTATTCTGACATTAATTATGAAACGCATCAGGAAAAAAAAAGTTACAGAAAATAAGAGCAAAAAAACAATGAACGTGTCAAGAACATGCAAATTAACCTACGAAGTCAAAGGAAGCTTATTTCTAATTGACTTATAATTATCTCACTGTAATTATAGTAAGTAATATTACTTCCAAAAGAATTATGAATCATTCTATAGAGGAGGTTCTTGTTTACACTGGGTTTTCAGTTGTCATATGTTTCCTACGTGGTCTTCCATGTATTTGAACGGTATGCTGCTACGTGGCTTCTGTAGTGAAGGGGATCTTTGTTGAACTATCTTTTTGCTGAGTTCATGGGTAGCATCCAGTGGGTAGCATCCAAGGGAAACATCCAAGTTCAGAAACCAACCCTGAGCAAGTGTACATAAGATGAACAGAGCTGGAAAGGAAGTTCTCATGGGACTACGATCGTGCCCTTTAGGACGGAGTAGTTCACTGGAGGTGAGTCAGAAAAAGGAAGTAAAAAATGCTCAGTTGTACTTTTAAGTGTAAACAGAGTTCCTTTACCCACGGCTTTGTTCCATAACAGGGTAACTCGAATGTGACATCACATCTCTTAGTTGTGAAAACTGTGTAACTGAATGAAGGGTGTGTTGGGAATGTTAAAAATGGATGTTTCAGTTCATCTTTTGTTCATTTCAGAATAATTGCACTTTGATGCACTGTGCCCTTTATATCGATAATGTTAACAATAGAAAAAAAGAATGTGAAAATGCTGGATTATTATGGGTGGCTAATCTTTTTATCTCTTCTCATCTCTTGATTGTTTGACAAAAGCCACTCTGTACAAGCCCAGCATATACACCTCTTAAACAGTTTATCAGTTTAATTCCAGATTAAATGTCACCTCTCGTGGATTTTAGAAAATCTGATGAAACCTGTGTGGAAAGAGTGACTGAGACAATGCGATGAAAAGAATTTCTGCTATTCACAATAAACGAAAAATTGTGATGACGCTGTTAAGAACTCTTGACTCTTGTCTGAAATAAATGAGCAAGGCTACAGGTTCAGTTATATTTTTAGATAAGATATACCGTGTCTTTTTAAAAGTTGAAAGAACTGGACAAATGCTGATTCTGGAGAACGCCAAAAGGGGAGTATAATATAGGAGACTGGTATTTTTTGTCGCAGTTATAATTAAACTTTGTGACTTCAGTGTGATTTTTCAAAATTTATATTTACGACATATTTCTGTGACAGCTCTAAAAACAATGTTAGCACGTAACTCACAATTGTACACATGATATTTGTGGTACTTGTGTATTGAGAATGCCCCCCAGTAATGTCAGAGCAGCTGCAGGACCTGAGTGCATGCAGTTAGTTTTCTCTGGCCCAATCAGAAAACTTATGTTCTATTTTCAGAAGACATGAATTTGAAAGAAACGCTTAAACATTACACCAGCATGTAGTCATATTTTCAAAAATGTTATTAAAATTCTGAATGACACCCTTAAAAAGCTCTCTTTTGCCACCTAGTGGGGATATTGTAGTAATCGCATCGTTTGAAATGCCTTCTGTCGGTGTGAAATAACTGAGAAAATGTAATCCCATTGTACTTGCAGACTAATGATCAAAGACTCCGTGAAAGAGGGCCATGATTATAATTCAAGAGCCAGATTTTACTTTGTCAGTGGCCATTTTTTGGACGGCAGCTGGATGTCCGTCTGTCCCATTGTAGCTTTTCCGGGATGACGATTGCTTCGAGGAGGCAGATCGCTGCGCTATTGCTGATATGTTTGTTTTCCGCAGAGTGGCGGATTGAGCATGCGACACATTTGTGAGACCCTTACCAGCACACGTGCTGTTCCGTGTCAGCGGCGGAGACTAACACGTGTGACGAGCGGTAACTGGCGCAGTGGTGCGCTAGAAGGTCGCTGCGAGCTGCCGCTAATGAGAGCGCCTTAGCGGCATGCGTTCTGACAACGGGGGTCTAAAAACGGTAAACAACCACCATGCATTCGGGGCTAAATTCACAGTTTGTTTAGTTAAGACAATTAAGTGGAAGGTGACAGCTCAACAGTACTTTAAAATAACAAAACGTGAGCCCCCTGCTGAGAGATACTCACCGTGTTGTATAATGCAGGTTAGCAGCTTTGATAAAAAGTACGTTCGTGTCACATTAAGTTTATGATGGTTACTAGACTCCAGTAAAGTTTCTACTTTGTGAAATTTGATTAAAATATATACAATGCTTGAGCCATCACGACCCTGGTGGTCTCCATGTGTGCTTCAAAAATATGTCAAAGTTTTGCGACAAGGGTTTGTTCTCTGCCGTTTGACTGTAGCTGGAGTTCACAGTTTGTAGTTTCTTTCTATATAGTGCCTGTACTGGTTTTAGGGGTTGGTGAACCTCTCTTGCTTCTCTCCTTTTTTTGTAAGTACTGTACACTTAAAGGTGGTTCACCTCCCTCAGCAAGCTCCTCAAGCTACCTGTTGCCAGACTTAGAACCCACATAGCCACTTTTTTTTTTTTTTACTCAGTTACCATACATGAGGATTAGCCTCCTGAGCTAAAGACCTGAGTCCCTCACATGAAGGACTAATCAGACTCATGTCCTGACAACCAGGGGTTTCTTCCATAATGGCCCTGGCTTCTACAACAAAAGGGTTTTCATCCTGAAAAGTGTCTCTCCCTGTGCAAGCTTGACTCATAAGTCATGGGGTATAATACTCATGGTATATTTTGCTTACGGTGTACTATTCCACGGTCAACATTGTCTGAATTAATTTCTATATTGGCGCTGGAATAAATTATTATAGTAATGCAGACCTTTGCATAACAGCTAAAACCGTTTTACTGTTGGAAGCAGGCTACCTAGGCACTAGAGTACCTTGGGCTGTTGCCGCACAGACACTCATCCATTAGCTGAGAATATCATGGAGTACCAGTCAGCATCACACTTCTGCAGTGCCCCGAGGTCCAGAGGATGTGCTCCTTCTTCCACAATGAAAATTGGCCACAGAAATTGTCCCCCCAAAGGAAACTAAAGTCTGTCTGTACGGGTTCATAAGTGGGCATTCGTGAGGTGTTATGAAATGTACTTCGCTGTAATTAATTTTTCTGTTTCCTACATTGATGAAACCCCCCCTCCCCCACCCCCCACCAGTTCCTCTTTGCATCCAGCACAGACTCGCTGTTTTGGCAGGGATGAGGCCCTGTGTGCATCTCCTCTGCACTGTGGCCTGTGAGCCTGCCGTGTCTTCTCGGTTCACCTGAGGTGGGCTTCGGCGAGTGATGCAACAGATGCCAAGCCCAGTAGGCGTACGGTGACAGGGAGGCCCCGCTGTCGAGCCCACCCGAGGGAACGCGAGCCAATTAGCGTTCCCTGGGAATCCTCTCCGCAGACATACGTGAGGTGCGGCGGGGAGCTGCGCTGCGCGTCTCTGTCATTGTTCAGGTTGACAGCATCCCGTTAGACAAATAAAATGCGGGGCTGAGGCTGGCCACAGGGGAAGAGCAACGTTTTTATTATTTTAACCAATGCTTCCTTTCCAGACAACTTGCATTATGAAAAGTACAAGTAGAAATGAGGGTGACACAGAGGGTGGTGTGGTGTGGGTGCTGAGTTCCACGAGGTGCTGTTTTCATGGATGGTTATGACACATGTTGACTGATGTGCACAGAATTTCCGCCATTGCTCTACCGTTGCCACGCAGTCTGTAAGCACACTAGCTTTTGCTGTCATTCCTTTACAGTATCTATTGCCAGCTTTGAGATGTTTCCCAGAGGCACGTTTCCATGGCCCCTTCCCACTGAAGGTCTTGCCAAACTTCTGCCAGCCGTCACAGCTCGTTGAGAATGACAGAGAACTTGTCCTTGCAGCCACGCTGGCTCGTAACCTTGAACTGCAGGCACAGCCCACATATGATGAGAAAAAAATTGCATTTTTCATTATATTTCATATGCCAGGCATATATAGGGTATGTGGAGCCCTGGTGCTACACTTCAGTGTTGTATGTCCTTCCGTTTGGGCATTTACTTTTATCTTAAAAATTTTAAATATGAAATTAAGAACGACATATAGATTGTCAGCGCTTCCCTGACTGTCTTTGTTACTTATGCAGTTCATAGATTCGTTTAAATTTTTTGGCACTTGTAAGTTTAATCACTGATGATTCTGCATGTAACAAAAGAAGTGTCCTCTTGCCAGCTGAAGATGGAATCTGAGGCTCTTGGCTAAAGATGATTTTAAATCATGCTGTTCTAAGAACCTGAAATAATTCCTGCCCTAAAAGATGAAAACTCCACGGTGTTGCAAAACATGAACCGGTGGGTGGGCCTAATTACAGGAGTGGAAAGCACAATTCTCACTACAATTTACTCTACAGCTGTATAAGTCTCAAATTAACATATTTTGCATTATGTTAGTGCACTGATGAACAGCTTATACTGTCGTACAACTTTGTGCAGGGCTAATTAAAACAGTCCTTTCTCAATCAGTCAGAATAAAGTGTGTTTTGTAGTTCCCTAGTTCACACTTCCAAAGTCACATACATATCTGTAGCAGTGTGAAATGTACTTAAGCTGTTCAGGCTGTGTATTGTTTTAATGGAACTTCTCATCTGGGAACTTTTCCACTGCATGTGGTACAGAATGATTGGTAGTACAAAACTATATCAAAGTCAACAAAAAGCTGATCCTGGACCAGAATGACGTTACCTGTGACCACCCCAGCATGACATGTAAAATAAAAGTATATGTTCTGTCATTCATAATGAAAACTTATAACTTGGCAGACATCAGCAATCTAAATCATCCTACAAGTGCAGACAAAGTGTAGCATGTTGTTGACTTGGAAGTTATTTTGTAAAGCTGCGACATACAAATCCAAAGATATATAATCAGAAATGTGTTTGTTATTCTTATGCTTAAGCACATTGAATCATACATCATTAAGATTAATTGCTTTAATTTTTTCTTTATTAACTGAATACAAATAGATACACCTGTGGTTTTACTAATGTTAATCACATGGCCTAATATAAAAATAAATTGTGAGGGAAAAGCACTTTTAGTGAGGAGTTTGCTACCCAAATACTGTTCTGCAGGACTGCTCTGGACAGCTGAAGTTGAATCTGAGTAGTCTGAAATAGGACTTGTATGGTTAGACGGACCCTCTTCTGCAGGTACGTGCTTAAATAGACTTTATGTCACCACTGTGTGTTCAATGAGATGAGGAATTTTGTGGCCTTCACTAAGTAAATTGAATTTCATAATGGGTTACAAAGTGATAATTTGCTTTCATTGTAATTTTTGTATTTTAAATTGGTCATAATGTGTTTTTCATGCTGAAATGAATATGAGTGTAACTGAAAACAGTACAGTGACATAATTGCTTCATATTGTAGTTATCGGTATGTTAATGAAATTACCGTTGTGAAATGATACAAGACAACATTTTATTAAGTCTAGAGTTAGAGTATGCCTATAGATTTGGTGGTGTGGTAGCTTTACTCATATTTACATTGATTTAACATAAAGATTGGATTGTATTGGGTAAATATCCAGTTATGTAGACTTTTTCTGCTTGGAGTGATACCAGTCATAAATACTGGTTAGATGCAAGAGATTATGGTGATTATACCGTAATTGTACAATGAAGCATTTTTTATCAGTTTTTTTTTTTTAATTGCCCAAAAAATTACATTTTAAACTTCCTTTTATGATACTTTTGATTGCATTTGAATTTTATGTTTCTTTAACTGATGCCGATAATGAACATGACGCAGTGATATAACTGACGTGGAAGAATTGTTGTAAAAATGGAACAGAATGAAAGCCTAAGGTGCAGTGTAGGATACACCATGGATACATTGCCAACCCATCACAGAGCACACACACTAAGGGCCAAATTGAGGTCCAACTTCACCTAACCTGCAGGTTTTTGGATTGTGGGAGGAAAGCAAAGAAATCTGAACAAACCCACACAAACTTGGGGTGAAACTCACCACACCAAGAGTCTGGTCCATTACCATGACCTTGGAGGTGTGAGGAAACTGGAAACCACCATGCTGCTCTGAATGTGAAATGGTAACTCTAAAATATATTTTATTTAGGTAGCAGATGCTGTTGTACAATAAAATATGTATATTTTATTATTTTCCCTGTTTTCTAATCCATAAAACAGGGCATTTTCCAGAACAATTGAAAAATAATCTGGCCTGCGGATGCTTTTTTTCCTCTTTTCTGGAACCTGATGTAAACCTGCATGTTTTTCGGCACAGATTCATTTCTTCAAGCACTATATTTCTTGCTGTGCTGCCATTTCTACTGATTAATATGAATTTGAAAAACATCTTAATGCAGACTTGGGCTTTAGAAAACTGAGCCAGTTCCCAAAGTTTAACTTCATCGTATTGGTTGGTTCACAAATAGAGATGTTCACGCGCACCCATTTAGAGCTTTTGGAAATGGGATTCATTTGATCCATATCCGGAGATCACGGTCTGCCCCCTTCTGTTGACTTTAGCTGTTGTTAAGGTGGGAATTTATTCAGTCTGCAGCTGTGTGCTAAGTATGGCATCATTCAGCTCACCAGATGTATGAGAACACTTTCCCGGTGGGTGCTGAATAGACATATTTACTCTGAGGAATATACAAACATTAATGGAGAGTGAAGCAAGCTACATCCTTGTTGCCTGACTGGAATTTTCTGTACTTGTCCACCAGCATCTGCATGTTGTGTGTGTGTCCATCTCTGAGCCCCCCCCACCTGCTGATTACAATGGTGTATACGAAGATAATGCATCTGAGAGCCAACTCCATCTGTCACCCGTCAGCCCCCCCCCCCACTTACCCCAGCCTAGCCAGGCACTTGGAGAGCAGGGTAGGGGTGCAGCTGCCCACTCAACAGTTCCCTGGCCAGCATTCCTTGTAGACTTCAAATGGATTGCAAGAGAGTGCAAAACCCTAATCTGATCAGGGAAAGGGGGGGTGGATGCTTGCATCACAGGCATAGCACAGATGGCGAAAAGGGGGAGATTTCATTGACGGCCTTCAAAGAGGATTGGCCATCACTAGGCAGAGTAAACAGCTCGTTTCAATTTGCCTTGCAGAGATGTGTGTGTGTGTGCGTGTGCGCATGTGTGTGTGTTTGCATGCTTGTACTCCCACACGCTTCAAGGCATTTGACGCCACCAATGTTACAGCGACTGGAGGTCATTGACATTATTATTTGCTTGGCTTTGGCTGTGAACGGCTATTAAGGAGGGGTGCGGTACTATGGGCGCGCATGTCGCACTTGAATGCGTGAAAGTCCTTTGAAGGCAGCTCCACATTACCTTCATATTGTTGCTCAAAGAGTCCTGCGGTGGTCAAAAGATAACATTGTGCTTCCTGCCGCATTCCTGCTCTTGTCAGTAGTGCGGGTGACACTTCGCAACTTTCTTGATCGAGGCACACAAGCCGTTCTTTTTAGTCATTACATTATTGCATCATTGCAAAGTTTCCATAAAAACCCCGGGTTATTTTTTTTTTATGTTTTGATCGAGATATGTTTTCTTTTTTATATTCACAGAGTAGATGGTGTTCAAGTGACAGCCAAGGTTATGTCACACTGTTTCTGCTTTTTGTAGCAGTACAAGAACCTGCAGGACAGGTTAAATTTAAACTCGTTTTGTTTTCCACCTTATTGTCGGGCGAGCGGAACAACTGCCAAGGTGTTCGTTAAAAGACGATGATGGTTATAAACAACAAATAAAAAGTCAAAGGCAACATGGCAGCTTTTCGGCGTGGGTTTGAACAAAGCAGAATATTTACTGAATTATCGTTCCCGAGGCCGCGTTGGGGATAGGGTTTTAAAAAATGCGAACAGATTATTAAGGCATGGCTAAAATATGTTGCCCATTGTTTGTTGTAAATAGGTTTCACATGTTGTGCCACTAAGTGAAAGCAACAGATTTTTACATACTGCTTCAAACTCGTGTTTGGTTAGTGATATGTTTGGAAGTTTAAAAAAAGCCTCGGAATATTACTTATCATTTCCAGTTGAATGTACTTAAGGCAAGGACAACATTGGAAACACTCATCCTTCTGTGATAAAACCCTGGCGAGACACTCGAGTGATCTCTGTAGGTGGGTTGGCACCGTAGTTTGAGGGAGAGACACTGAGCTTATGTTACAGCGTAAGATTTTTTTTTCAAGGTGAGGGAGGTTTTCTCTGGCATCAAAACTCTCCGTTTTCAATTAACAGCCCGAATGTGTAATCCGACGGGCTATAGCGGTGGGCTCACGCCGCAAAGGTACCCTGCACAGTCCACCGTCAGAAATTAAAAGACAGGTAATGAAATTGCATATTAGCTGGCATGAGCCTCCTTGCCCAGCAGGCAGACAACTTCTGTTCACCAATTTAGCTTTTTGACACATTGTGCATACAGTAATAAAGGATTCCGGCGTGACGCCAGGCGTGAGGCCGCGCCGGGCCGGCAACACCGATGCGTTAAGGTGCTGTGAGTGCTTTCCAAAAAATTTGCGGCAAATTGCCGGTTAACGTGCGCCATGTGTCGCCGAGGTCTTGATTAGAGGCTGTGGGCATGCTTGTTTGTGGTGAAAGGTTAGTTATTGCAGGTTTTCTGCGGCTTGCTGTTCCACCACAGTTGATTTCCGATGAGTGATGATCAGCTGTCGGTGCACTCTGAGAGCTCACGAAAGCCCTTCACGCAGATAGACATTTATTTTCAATGCCAGGTTGGTCTACTTTTAGGGTATGGCAAAAACTATACCAGGCAGTGCTCTCTGTACAGAGGATTGTTGTTTTTATTTTTCTGTCCACATAATTCTTTTTATGATTAATAGTGTACAGAAGTCTGTGGAAAGCAAGTGGTGTTTCAAATGCTTCTGCATTTTTTTATTCTGTACAAAGCCATTCACCTGGACTGAATGCGCAGATATTTGTAAAACTAATGTTGAAGTAAAAAGCTATTTTTAAAAGTGCTGATACATTTATTTGGTCAACAGTCTGTTTAGTTGTTAAATTAGGTATTCTGGGTAAATCATGCTGAAGGTATTCACTAATTGATTTGGTTTTGAATGCAGCTAATGCAGCTGCCCATGTTTTATTTACTATAATGAAGGAAACTAAACAAAGGAAATGAAAGGTAGAGCAGAAACAGTTCTTCTTTAATGCCTTTTGTATCTTTGAAGTTGGATGAAAAACAAAACAAAAGAATCTTCAAGTTTCACAGGGTTAGAGCTTGTTAGCAAGCAAGTGGTTTTATAATTACAGTAAAATCAGTAGGATTGCACCAGGCCAGAAAGGGCAGCGATTGCTTCAGCCCTACTGAGAACAAAGTTTAATTCATTTAGCCTTGTTCTTCTCTGTCCTTGAATTCGCCATTATCTTGCATTGCTGGGGCTGTCAGCAGTTGTTCCTTTAAACAGTGGAATAATAATGACACAGAAACAAGAGAAGCCCTCCACAACACTGAGCGTTTTTTTTTTTTTTTTTTTTTGTGAAGGCGCTCTGATTTGTACCTCAGGACAATCTTCAGGTTAAAGAAAAATTTGAAACCATGAAAAAAAAAAAATCAATAGTTTCATAAAGTAAGTCCAGATATGTCATTCCTTTTGAGAAGCTGTGGAGATCCTCAGCTGCTGCCTCATTTAAGAGCGAAAGAGGCTGGACTCTTGAGAACTGGGTCTCTCCCTGTTCAGGGACTGCCTGGAGTCAAGTGTGAGCCTCGAGACACTACACAGAACTGAAGACATTTTGGCCATTGATTTTTATGCTTTAATCATAACTGGACATCGTAAAGAAAGCCAGGGCACCGGGTGAAATCAACAACAAGAAGAAAGGATTAAAACCTCAGGCACATCGGTCAGACATCAGCCCAAGAGACTCGATAGAAAGAGGAATAAAATGGGAAGTATCCTGGTTTACAACAGGGATGTCTCAGAAACTCTTTGTTTAGCCCAGGTGCTGCTGGTTTCAGAAATCCTTCTGTACTGAGAGAAATATGCGTTTTTTTGTGAAATTAAATTTTTAGATTTTTTCACAAGTGTCAAGAACAGAAAAGTCGCACGTTGCATGTTTCTTCAAAGTCAAATAAATAATAACAACGTCCTTGATGCCTGCAGCTTTCCTCTGCTTTGGTTCTCTGGTTCTTTGCTAGGTTTTTTTTTTTTTGTCCCGGAAGGTCTACATGATGTATACTCTTGTGTATGGTTTATGTGCTGTACTTGTTATTAAGTTCAGCTAATGCTTCCGGGAAAGGGGCATTAAAGTGCTTAGTTTTCATTATTGTTATCAGGAAAGCGTGGGGAGGTAATATATCACAGGCACTTACCCAATGATCTTGTGAAATGAAATGCTGCTGGTTTGTGTACAATGGACACTTAATGGTGCTGAGCCTCTGCCTAACACTGACTTCAGACTGCATTATGCCATGAGATGAGCTCTTTAGCAGAGGGAAGATGGCTGTTGATAGCCTGGTTGCTCAGTGGCAAAAGGAAAATCAGAGCACCTTTACAAGACCTGAATCAGTTAATATAGTGAGTTGAGTATGAGTATTGTTGGTATGCGACTGTGCCTTTAAACAGACCTTTCTTCTTTATCTATGTGAGAAGTGTAATATGTAGTTTTGGCAGTGTGGATTGGATGCTTTGGAGTGTTTTTGCATTCAGAGTTTTGAAGCACAACTCAAACAGCCTGACTGGCCTTGTTTTACGTTAAGAATGAGTTTCACACAACAATTAAGAAAGGTTTCTAAGGAATTTGCCTGTTAAAATGGAGCACAGCTGGGCACTTGGCCACCCTCATCAGTGATATCCATCCACCTTAATGAGGGTTAATAGATTGACTGTGCTGAAGGAGATGGAGATGGAGAGAAACGATGACCCCTTTCAGGGAACTGGCATTAAAATGCAATTAAGTCCTACATTCACAAAAATGGTCCCGGCTGTTCCACCAGTTGTTCCCGGGCGGGCCATCGATCAAGCCGTTCTCAACGGACATGTGTGTCATCTAAGGTGGAGGAACCCTTACTCCAGCAACAGGCCCCATCCCTAAAGGAAACCCACCTCTTACCTACACTGACCGTGAGAGCTGTGACATCTGCCATCACTCTCATGCTCAGACATAGAACTGTAAGATTGGAGCAAGCTTATGGTTAATGGGGAATTGGAATCCCATTAGAATAATGCTCGTTTTTACGCCCATTTATGAGAAACGCATTGTGAATTTTTTCTGAGGGTTTGTCTAACGCAATGCCTGTTCGTTTCATGGTCAGTTCTACCAAGAGGATGATTCAAAATTAACTAAATAAACATAACACGCATTTCTAACTTTGACTAATGTGTAGAGACAGGTTGTTCCAATGCTTTTCATTTCTTCACATCTCCAGTTTATTGCAGTGACTTGACAAACTGTCAGTGTTCTCCATGTAATGAAAAAGAAACCTTGGTTAAATTTGTCAAATTATTGGACAGGCTTTGTCATATTTGGATGATGCAAAGGACTGTCATAGAGCATTTTCTCTGTGAGAGAAGACATCAGTGACTAAAAAGATTTCGCTAAAGCTTGTCTTTTACTTGCGCTGTCCGCCAGTTTCGTCAGACTTTGCTGAATTTGATGTTTGCAGAATCACAATTGTTTCTTTATTGACTTGGATGAGAAGACATGGTGTTCAAACACGTTTTTTCTCAGTTGTCAAACAGTACTGCCCATCTGTAATGTGTATTATCAAACAGATCTTTTTTTCCCTGCCTTTACAAGACGTTTGTAAAATGCATAAGCATTTAGAATTTGCATGTATTCTTAAAGGTCACCTTTCACCTCAACTTAAGCTTCATACATCGTCTAACTCTTTATTAACGCCCTCTATGCAGTCTTACAATACTTACTGTGCGAGTTTCTGTTCTTCCATCTTCTTGTGTTTTTTTACTGTTTAATTTTATTTCATCTTTCTTTTACGTATTATTGGCTTATTGTGACGGGGCCTCTTGCCCAAGCCTTAATTGAAATGGAGAGCCTTTTTCTGAACTAACTTGCCACTTTGAAGATTGGTTACATAAAACTGCACCCATCATATTGGTTTACAGAAGGTCGTTTGAAACGATGATGTAAATGACATGAAATACACTTCAAACGCGCTGGTCCCCTCAGACGCCGGGCTAGAGCTAACCCATAAGCCCATCATTCCACAGTATACATTTGTGCAAAGTGTGTGTCTGCGTTTGGCTTTCAGCCTTTGACTTTGATCAGCGATTGGGTAGGAACACACCCCGTTGCTCCTGCCGTAGAGCTAGTCTACACGCCAGTGACATTAATGACGTCCTGTTGGTGGTGCTCGAGAGAAATGAGGTCACAAATGACATGCGACTGTCTGTTCCCAGGGATGGAGAACTGGCCTTGCTCTGTCGTAGCTTATCTGGGGGGTCAGGGTCGCACATGGGAGGGGCTCCACTGTTGCTCTCCAGCTGGACCCAAAGATCTCCCTCCACTTTGAACCACTGGCCTTGCTCGCATTTGGTGCATACGTTCCTGGTGAGAACTTTGTAGAATTAAAGTTAATGCAGTTATGCTGCCCCCTGATCATGGTCTCTGCAGTCATCAAGGAAGGTGAAATAAAAAAAAAATTAATGAAGACGAACTAAAAGAGCAAAACTCCCCCCCCCAAATTATGTCCCATCAAATAAATAAATAAAAACGTCAACATATACATAAATGAAGAAGGCAACAGAAGTGTGAGTATGCGTCGTGCCCAGCGGAGCGTGACGAGACTCTCTCGTGTGCCCCCCCCCTGCGGCAGGTGCAGGTGAGGGTGTGAGGACAAGACCTTGCCAGGCTTTGCTACTTGTGCCTTACCCCCCGTCCGCCTCAGCACACACACCGCCCCCGCTCCTCACCCAGCCCTGCCTCAGCCAAAGGATTAGCCTGCTGCTCTGATTAAGCACCCATCCCCGGGCGGTTTTCCTCCAGCTCGTCAAGCCAGCGCCTCCCTCCAGTCAGCTACCAGATCTCTCCTATCAAGCCGTCTTGTCTCCTGCCTGACCGCCTGCTGCGGCTGAGATATTTATGTAGACAAGCAAGGCTCTCTTATTTATTTATAATAAAATGATTTCAGCCGGATGTCCCTCCAAGGAATGTTGAAAAAAAGGGG
>JABJVR010049161.1:0-22623 GCA_025773905.1 Chitala chitala | reverse complement strand
ATTATTCGGAGAGCTGTAGAAGGAACATTCTTTCGGCTGTAGCTGTTGATTTAATGATTAGCTCCAGGCACTGTGATTTGCCCCATGACAGCCACAGTGCTCTTCCTCAGTAGTCTTCCTTGCTGTCCACACTCGCACCGTGGTGTGTTTTCTGCACCTCCAGCTCCTCCGCGCTCACCATGGCTGGGTTCAGAGCCGAGTATTTTGTTCCATGGAACTGACGCAAGTGGATCTGCGGCATGTTTGGAAAGGTAAAGGTGACAATCGGCCAGAACTGCTGCCCACATCTGGCATTTCCACTGTTACAGCTTTGCTGCATGGGTTAACTACTTATGACAAAGTAAAGCTGAACTTGAAGTGCTTGAACTTGAAAGTTATCTTTTATAAGCATTATACAAATACACTGATGTAATATTAATATGTACTTAATATACATGAAATTATTAGGTCAATTTAATTATTTGACCATACTTGGTTCTCATCAAGTCTAATGATGACTTGTGTTCCTTATTAAAAGGCTAATTCATAGAAACAATCTTCAGCAATTAAACATGTTCTTCTATTATTAAACACAGGCAGGAAAGACAACTTGACAGGGGCTAAAGCATAATGAGACAAATCCAACAAGAAAGTGAATATACATGTCAGCCAAGGCAGAATAACGAGCCCCACTGGACCACAGGAAATACTAGCTCTGTGATAGAGACCGCTTCAGAAAATCACTTGGGGGCGAAATGGTGATTTAACGGGAAACTGCAGCCGAGACAGGAAAGAGCGCCCCATTTAGCAGCAGACAGAGCAGATGTTAAATACTCCCCAGGCTTCCGTCACATTTCACAGTAACATAAAAAATATATCCCACACCAGCTGGAGCGCACCTGTCACCAGCACTGACACAACAGTATCAGTTCCTGTTTATACAACAGGCCGTTACAACCAGAAGTTCTCCATTCCTACCAACACACAAGAGCGTTTCATTCATGTTGAATAATTCAGTTTATTTTACTGGCTTTTAAAATTCATATAAATGGTGATTCTATAAAATTTTCACTCACTGATATTCAATCCGTTTCTCAGCCACTATTCATGCACTGGTTACTTGGCGTTTGTGCTGTCCTGTACTCTGCATTTAAACATTTCCCTTAGTGTTACCAATTTTTTCACTATCTGGGTGATCTCTAGGTGTGTTACAGGGGATATTCATACATACAAGAATTTCACGGAATCTTCTTTCGTCAAGTACATGACAATAAAATCTGACTTAAAAGAAAGCAGAGAAAAGCAGAAAAAGCTGAACAGTGTCTTATTAACAAATATCTGAATACACTTTGCTATTCGAAAATCATCACCTCCTGACAATAGGGTCGGTTCACAGAGCACTTGGAGCTCACCTGTATATAAAGGTTGACCTCTGCACTTCGACAGAGGTAGGGGAAGTTTCCCCCTGTTTTAAGGTGCGCTCTCCTGGCATTTGGATACAGCTTGTACATCTCCTCTTTCGCTTCGTGCGACAGCGCACTCTGATCAAACACCTGCAGAGAGAAGCTTCTAGATTCCAGGCGTGTAACACTGACAAGGTGACGGCTGTAAGCATCACCTCTGGATGCGAGCACTAATGATGCTACATGTTTGCTGCACCAGAACATCGGCTTCTGCGGGAAGAATAATGCTGAAAGGATTCGCCGCCCACACTTACGTCCATAATGGTCACAGCGATCTCCTTTATTTTGTGAGGCTCCACGTAGGAGTTCTGGCAGTTCAGCGTCAGTCTGGAAGCGAGTTCACTCTGGTTCAGAGTCTCCAGCTGGACTCGGAACCCAAACAGAGAAAACAATTGAGATCGGTCTTTAGATCTGTTTGGAATGTGAACAGTTTGACAGATGCTTATTTTATTAACAAATGGTTAATTTACTATACTAACTGACTAGCCCTAGCATTACCCATTATAATGCATTTCTTAGTCATTAAGATAATCTGTCATAAAATTAATTGAGTTGTTTTTTCACTGAGCTAAAACATTTGTTAGATTACATTAGTGGCCTTCTGGTAATTTTTCTTGTGTTTAAACCCATGTTTGTTTTTGCAATAAAAGCAGGTAAAGAATATCGGTCGTCAACATGACATTAAAAGTAAATATATTCAACGCACCCGATCAACCATGAAGTCAATCGCATCTGCCATCTTTGGGTCAACTGGCCCTTTGGCAAAGTTCCCAAGAACAATCTTCTTTAACATAAAGGCAGGCATTAGCCAAAAGCTGAAACGGATGAAGGAGGGAAAAAAAGCCCATTTGTAAAATATGACTGCATCGATTCACCGCTCAATCTGACCATGAGTTTATATGCTGACAGCCAGCCAACAGAGCACCTGAAAGAGCTTTCACCTGTTAGCCATCCAGGTCTGGTTGAAGATTGACGTGTCACTGAACGAGTTGCAGAGGACGAGGGAGTGAACTCTGGGTGACTTGTGTGTACACTCTGCAAACTTCTGGGCCAAGAAGCCCCCCAACGAGGCACCAAATATGTGAACCTGTCACACCAACAAGTACATTTTTTTTAATCATCATTTCAATTATTCTCTTGCAAAACATTTACACAGGAGCAAACAGGGAAACCTTATCCAGCTGCAGGTGATCCAGAAGCTTACGGAATCCATCACAAAATTCCAGTAGATCCCAGTAAACTGGATACTGGAGCTGAAAAGGGGAGAAAGAAACCCCCATTTCTTACCCTGACACTGTTGTTACATTTACTTTAACAAATTACTGGTCACACACTTGTTATTCAATGTTTTTCTATGAAATACCTAAAACAAAATGAACTATCAAAATCCGAGTTTTCTACACTCAACACTAAAGGATATAACAGAGATATTAAAGTAATTTAAAAACATGCTGTGCTGAAAACAACGATGGTATTCATCTTGTGTCTGACTATGTGAGCACTTTCCATGAAATTAAACTGTATGAAACAATTAAGATGATGCCGCTGAATCATTTCTGTCATTTACACCACAGTGTGAAACATTAATAGCACTGATACATAAGTGTTCTCTTATATGGTCATTGGTGTCTCAATGTATAAATAGACCATGGCACAGTATTGTCAATACTGTATCCATGAAAACTTGGACACTGACACTTTTCTGCATTGGCTGTAAAGGGTTTGCAGTATCTCTAGTGTTTGCTAAACAAGGCTATTGACATGCATGCCAAGTAATTAGACAACAACTAGACCTCACCTGTACCTTTTGATCAAAAGCTGCTTTTCCTCAAATTCGACTGTGGTTACCACAGTCACCGAGAATGGAGCAAATGTGATTTTTGAAAGAAATGCACTCACAGAGATAACTCGGTATCCCCAGCCGGTCAAGGCCAGGATCTGCTGGAAAAAAACGTCCGCTGTTCCGCTGACAGGCGGCAGGAAAATGATCGGACATCTCACGCTTTTCGGACCGGCGTCATACAGCGACCACACCTTGCTGTCGTCGTCGTCCACGATAATCTGCGAGTGTGCACGTGAGAAGATGCACAAACATGGTCATGAAAGGGTTCCCCAAACTTTCTGAGGGCGCGTTGCTGGATGGAGCACGTGTTAAACACTGCATCGTGCAGAACGGATCTCACCCTCTTCAGCGGCACCGTACTTCTGAACCAGTTGTAGTCTGGAGACACTCTTATCTCCTCCATATCTAGCGCAGAAAAATTATAAGGCCTTTATGTGAAAACAGGTGTCGTGTAAAAATATCACCGGCTTTAAGGGAAAATTTTCTAATTGGACATATAGTGGTTCTGCATTTGAAACTACTACACGAGTATTAATCACAGGAGTGATTTCATGTTCGAAAACTTCGAGCTGTCAAACTTACGAAGCAAACCACGTTTACAGCGACTTAAAAACAGGTGCTTTAAAAACTAGCTACGATGGTCAAGTGTGCATAATCTGTATTATTACAACCATATTTCAAATTAAGTACATCACCTATTTTTTTTTTACTTTACACATCTTTCAGATGGCGACACCCGCTCTGAAACGCTACTGAACACATAAAACATAAATAAGGAACAAACCGAACTATTGGAAAATTTCAAACTAAATGCACCAAAAAACCTAAATAAATGACATTTTCCATCGGTTGATCACATAACCAGTAAAAAGCAAATGGTTTTGCAACATCGCATTACAATACCGACGCTTCAGACACACATCTTAGCCACAAAAACACTTTACAATGTTCTGACATTTTCATTACTCGTTGCTTTTATAATTCCACAAATAGTGAGTTTATCAGTTAGCTCTTTTAACGTCTTCTGCTCCGTCTTCCATATTGACATTACCTGAACATTGCCTACGTCCCAAATTGCGTGTATAAGCAAACAAAAACAAAATTAGGATGTGAAAATACGAATACCGTGTTTATTTAGGATGTCATGCAGCTGGAAAATCTTCCACGTTTCGCCCCAGAGCAGCTAACCAGCTAACATTATCCCCTTTTTACATGAACCCCAATCATATGACAGATCACACACCAACTTCCGTGATGCACAGAAGACCCCGCCTTGGTATCACGTCACATTAAGCGTCCACCAATAACAAAAGAGGTACTGAAACAGCTTCCGCTAGAAACGCAAGACCCCGCCTCCTTACCTATGTCTCATACAGCTGATTTTATAGCCTTAAAAAATGAGTACCCTTATCAAACGTTTTAATTTTACTAATATCGTTTCAAACAAAAGGGTTTGAAAGTTTAATAGTAACCGATTTCACTACGCGGACTGCCCCTTTTAGGAGGAGGGGTGACGTTGGAGTTGTACGCTTTTCTCTGACATACCGTAATACGTATTGTATTGTACTCGTTTTTTGAACCATGAAAGTTCCCAGTCCTGGCTTCGGTAACAGAGACCATCGCCCTGCCTGCTGTCTGGTTCTTTTTACATAAAAACGTTTTCAAGTGTATAAATTGTGAAATAAATTCTGTTGAATCAATTTTAAAATTAGGTAATTTAAAGTTTACTATTTAAATAAAACACTTCTGTAAATGTTTCCATGTTATCGGAGCCCAGCAAGCTGCGGTAGTGTACATCGGAGCCTTTATAAAAGAGGGTGTCCTCTCAGATGACAACCGCTTCAAGGTAGATGCAAAAAAGCAGGAATAAGGCTTGCGCCGACCTGACCAGGGCTTGGGGGTCCTCAGGTTAGGGTTTGAAAAGTTCGTGCACCGGGGACCGTGATTTCTTAATCCACCCATGGGTAACCGCTTTAATTCGTTGCCTTCGGTCTCACGCGTTCGTCGAAATTTTCCAAGCTTAATGTATGACACACGTCTTCTTAAATATTTCTGCCACTGTTTGACCAGCCCTGTTTCATCACAGAAGTACTGAACTAAAATTAAACTAAAAATTGATTTTTTTTTCCACACAACACACACTAAATTGAACTACAAAACCAACAGAAACGTGGATTCATAGTTATATCGTAAAACGTCATTTGGTACTTTATATACAGTTAATTTTATGTATGCCGACATACGTCAAAAACGTATAATATGCAGAATTTATATACAATCTATTGGTAACGTCTGCAGTAAATCATACAAGATTCAGAGGTCGCTTTGCAGCCTGCGGGATGGAAAATCATGAGTACTTTGTATTGTTCCACGTGTTTAGTGTTTACAATTGAAAACAGTTTTGCGGCCTCCTAGCCTGCAGGTGTCGCTGTGACGTTGTTAAAGGTTCACACAGCTGGACTCTGCTAGTAACTACGTAATATTGTAGCGACGTTTTTGCTTCAAGATGCTCTTCGGTACTGTGTAACTGCATATTTAAAATTTCTTGGGAGAATCATGAAATTGCGCATATTTTTGAGTGGACAACCGCCAAATCTTGTTTTTGTATTGGAACAGTAATTCATTAGAGATGAGTGGCGGTGATTTCAGCAGGGCTCAGTCGTATACTTCGTCAAATAATGAAGACCAAAGTACCGCACCAGGTTCAGCGGGATTTTGGCCTGATCAAAGTGTTTATCCCCATCCTCCGATCTACAACAATCAGAGATTCAGTCATGTTCAAGCAGACTGGCAAGCGTTCGCTCTACACCCGGGACAGGGAGGGCAGGAGCCGGACTACAGATCACAGTACCCACAGTATACGCAGGGTTTCCAGCTCGATCCTCGAAACATTTCACTGCGGGATTTTGACCCCACTCGACCGCCTCCGCCGCTTTTTTCCAGCCAGGGGTACGATGAGACAAGCCGACAGACCAGCCAAGCGTCCGGTGTAAGCGCAGACTTCATGCAGCGCGGAGGCTTTATGGAGTCGGCACAAGGGAATAATATTGGATTTCAAACACAAATTCCCTATTTTGATAGACCTTTTGATGGTAGTCCGCTCTCGGGCTATGCACCACGCTTTAACCAGGTGGGCATTATTGGCCGTGGCTCGGAAAACGCGGCAGACAGCGACTCCGCATGTGCCGAGCCGCCCTTCCGACGATGGCCGGGGGGAGACGCTGCACAGGCGCCGCATCTGCAGCCCCAAGCCGCAGACTCAGAGACGGAGCAGAGACGCACGGACGAAAAATGGATTTTGATGTTTTTGTTAAACCGAAAAATTAAGAAACCACCCACTTCAAAGCAGCCGGACGATAACCTTTCTGTAGGTCAGCTGAGAGAGAGACTTTACGACGCCGTTCAGCTGGTGTCGGAGCTGTCGCTCTTGTGCCAGGCGTTGAAACAGAACATGGAGAATGACAGCGCCTGGTCGGAGCTACACGCCAAAGCACTCGAGATGAGGGCTGATTTGCAAGACAAATTAAACACGTTTAGTGAATCCTCCTCCATAGACTTCTATAAGAAAAAAATCGACTTAATACGTACGAAGAGAACGAGAATACGGCGTAAGAAACGCGAGCAGCTTGAGGAAAAAAAAGAAAAAGACGCAAGAGAGTTGGAAAAGGAGACACTTATAGACACCTGGCGGATGAAACGCATTCAACAAGTTGAAGAGAAGAAAAGGGTAGGGCTAAAGTAGTCTGTATTAATAATGAAATATCGGCATTATATTTCATACCAGCAGGGGGCGAAACGACCACATGGTTTAGTAGTTGTGTGTGTGCGTGTGTGTGTGTGTGTTCACCTACATGCCCTCATGCTGTGATGTTCGTGATGCCGCAGCAGTGTTTTGAATGTGCCATTTTGACTCAGCTAGCCTGAAGAATGCAGCAAACTGAGATTAAATTTCATTTTTTTCTTCTTTGTACAGGAGCTTGAGTTGCGGCAGGCAGCGGACAGCGTGCTGTCTGAGGTGAGGAAAAAGCAGGTGGACACAAAGAGGATGCAAGATGTTCTTCGTTCTCTGGAGAAACTGCGCAAACTCAGAAAGGAGGCAGCTGCTCGCAAAGGTAGTGTAGTGCAGGCGGTTGTGTGACTTGCTGTGTATCCCAGAACACACTGCTTCTTATTTAACCTGAAGGCTTAATGGCTTTGGCTAGTTGCCCTGCTTGTTTTAGAGGTCAGATAGAACATTAAACTAACTTCTCTGGAAGCTGCAGGACTCTGTTCCTGAACAACCAGCATTTCGTGTCCACACTTTAGCAATAAAAGCTTCAGTAAATGTAAGTACTCCAGGAGAGCCTAGCTTTAATATCCTTGTGGGAAATTTGGCTACATTTTATTCTACACTGACCTAAGTAACATTTTGTGACCATAAGTAATATGTAATTAGCAATAACTAATTCCCATTGGGAATAATTAATGTGCTCCTTCACACAAATTAGTTTCTAAATTAACAAAACGCTGTACTTTTGGACTGAACTTAAGTTGATATGTATTTGGGGAAATATTTGGTGTTTCCTGCACATTTAAAAAATCTTATCATAACATTATTAAAAGTACAAGAATTTTGTGAGGGGAGAAAACATCAGGTTTATAGACTGGTGTGTAGTGTGGTAAACAGGCCGGAGCGTAGCACGGTCCCGTGCTGGGACACAGGCCGGGGCGTAGCACGGTCCCGTGCTGGGACACAGGCCGGGGCGTAGCACGGTCCCCTACTACGGAGTACCATGTACACGGACTGGAGGATAGTGAGGTCGTATGTCTGCCCTGTCCCCAAGCAGGGGTCCACCCAGAGAGGGAAGAGGATGAGGCGTTTGAAGGCCAGCTGGACAGACTGAGGCAGCTGATCCGGAAGCGCACGGCCGTGTACGCGGCGGAGGAGAAGGCCCTCAGGGTCATGCTAGAGGTGGAGCAAGAGGAGGAGAGGAGGCGGGAGCAGGAGCACAGGCAGAGGAGGGAGAGGGAGAAGCTGCTCCAGAGGAGACGCCTGGTGGGGGCAGCACTCTTTGGAGGTATTCAGCTCCTCATGGCAGTGGACTTCAGCTCAGTGTTCCAGGTAAAAATCTTGTGCCTCTTATGAGTTTGTCTGAGGTGCCTTTGTCTCGTCTCCTTCCAGAGGAGACACCTGCAGAATTCCATCTCCAGGCCTTCAGGCAGTACTACCTGCGGGCAGAGAGCTCCTTACACGCCCTCATACAGACCAGGTACGTCAGGCATTCAGACGTTCTTCGAGTTCCTGTTAGTGATGGTCATTAGACTCCATAAGTAGCTGAAACCTCCCCGTGAAACATGGCCTTCCAGGTGTAGTGGGGTTGGTAGGAATTAAAGAAAGTGTATGAAAGTTCTCCTGCTTCACTAGATAAGCAAGATGGTGAACAGTCTTGTGTGTGTGGGTGAACAGTCTTGTGTGTGTGGGTGAACAGTCTTGTGTGTGTGGGTGTTCTGCTGTTCACACTCTGGTACCACTGTGGTTCTGGAGAGGGGCTTTGGGTCTTTTTTAGTTTATTTGTTTTTGTTTGTTTGTTTATCTCTGCGGTTCTTCTCCCCTTGCCAGGAGGGAGTGGGATCAGTACCTGGTCCCGCCTGATCACCCCGATGGCAGCTGCATTCCGCAAATGTGGGTTCTTCCCGAACCTCCCTCCGATGAGGCATGGGCTGCCGCCCTGGAGAAGCGGGAGCTGACGGTGGACTGACGACGTGGCTGTTCAGCATTAGTGACGCTCTGAGCGTGTTGGGGAAGCAGATGTGTTAGGGTTCAGGGCCTGCTCAGTGCTCAGACTGGGCTGTGTTTGTTTCTCTGGTTTCAGTAAGGTTTGTTTCTTACATGTACACATGCTAAAAGCATTATTTTTTTAATAAATTTTAAATGAGCCTTTAAATGTCATACTTGGATATTTGATGTAGTTCAGCACAGCCCATTTTCAGTGTCTAAACCTCAGTTGTCTATAGTTGCATTAACATTTCACTTACATTTGAACAACCAACTGTACATGAATTTTGATCCCTCTTTGCTGATTTTAAAAATGCACAGTAATATAACCTCCCTCACTGTTAAAGTAGTAATTGAAAGAGTTTTCAGGCTAAACGTCTGAACAGAATGTAGAATTATTCCCGTGGCTCATCTGGGTTTTGAGTAAGACAGCAGTCTCTGTATGAATGAGCGCTCCCTGGATAAGAGCAGGGTTTTTCTTCTGTTCTGATGCTGTTGAAGTTTATGCTGCAGACTGGAACAAACCGTTAGGAAACACGAGCGCGGGTCAGAAAGCACAACTGCAAATCTGAAAACCGACATTAACAAAGCAGGAAAAGAAGCTGCTTTTAGGATCTCGTGTTCTCATTGCTGATTGAACAGTCAATGTACCATAAAGAGAACTTTTTTAAAACAGCACTGGAATTTTTATTTTGTTTTTTTATTTTACAGGGTTTTATAACAAAACATTGTGTAACAAAACATCTCTAATGGCTTAGTGAAAATTGAACAGGTGTGTCAGGTATTGTGCAGTTTGATGGAACAGCATTCAGACCTGTCTGCTTGTTGTAAATTTTTTTTTCCTGAATAAGTCTCCTGTGGTGGAACTCCGGGTGATCCAGTCTCATCCTCCATTTTTTTCTAGGACCACTAGAGGAGAGTTGGCATCTCGTAGCACCTGAGGTCATTGTACCTGCCGGCCTTCAGGTGCTGCAAAACACTGAGCTCACAGCCTTACCTGTGTTGCCATTCTATAAAATTTGAGTTTGTAGAGTAATTGTGTTACAAAGACATGTGACAGCACCCCACGACTTCCTGTGAGCACACAGCTGCATGTTAGGACATCTGTCTGATGGGAAAATTCAATTAACCTTTTAACAATGCCTTTTATATCTGCTGTCCCAAGACAGTACCATCACTGGATTCTTGTAAAGTGTCATGTCTTTTGAGATGTTAAGAGAAATGTCTTCCAGCTCACTGTTATTCATTTAAAGGGTTTGAAAAATCCTTAAGGGCTGGTACAGTCACCAGTCTGACTGACCAACAACACTAAAACCTAATCCTCTGGGCTGGGTCGTATAATTTGTGTTCTTAGCCACTGCTGATTGTTATCTTCCAAAGCGTTTTGTCCATTGCAGCTGCCAAGCTCTTCAACCAGTGTGATAATGAACATGGAGATAATACTTGTTCGTGTTAGTTTAGGAGCTAACATAAGACTGAGCTCACGCTGTGGAAACAAAGCCCAGCATTCTTTAAACAGCATATAATGTCGCCATGTGATCCAGTATAATGTTACGAGGGGCTTGATGTATGTTCAGCAGAACTTCTGAAAGCTCGCCACTCGTGTTTGTCTTTGATAAGGACCAGCATTCTCTCAAAGATTCTATCGCTTTGTCATCAGATTCACCCATAAAACATTTGTTAGAATCCATGATCCAGTTTTCTTTGAGGTGGTCAGAGGAACCTTATTTGGATGGATTCGGAGTTTTGGTTTGGTTTTATCACTCATCTGTTTTGGGGATGGAACCCTGAGAGATTCGAATTCTGTACGGGATCACTTTGTCCAAAAACAATAAACTGGAGTTTGCCTGAAAGTACCTCTCCACATAGTTGTGTGAAAATGTAAGAGGTTAGACAGTTTGTAAGGTGAGAAGGCTCAGTTTATCCTTAGTAACAGGCCAGTGGGGACGGCGCACTTTCTGGGCTGTAGGTCTGTCCGGTGTTTGACAAATACCGACGGGGAATCGGATCACGCATTGACCTTTCTGACATAGTGTGGGGGCTGTTTCTGGCTGTGTAACGCACTCTTTTTCTGTGTTTGACAGCACGAGTTCCTCTTGGAGAACTGGGTGGTTGTCAGGTTTGGGGGGTGCCCCCCTCATTCACACACATATTACCTTGCTCCCCCTCACTGGCTAATGTTCAGGATGTGTACAGGAGAGCCACTGAATATCAGAGCCCCCTGGAATAGCCATGTCTGTGATGGGGTATGGTTCAATTAGCTATCGCTCTCAATCCCAGAAGTACCCTACAATCTTTGCTCAAGGTGCTCCACCTACAGGGATTTGATTGACAGGTAGCACTCACCTGATGGCCCTAGAAACCTTATTTTGTTGTCCACCCCCTCTGGCTCTCAGCAACAGTCTGCTTCCAGAGTAGAGCACATGACCAGTGTAAAATGCTATAGGTCAACACCTCTGGTGAGAAGCTGTAATTACGTCTGCAGCTAATCCCTGGCTGTCTACAATAACAGTCCAGATGTATTACATTATCTTGCATATTATGTATCAGTGTTGATTTTTTTCTTGCTCAAAAACAGTAATGTGGTGTATAATTGATTATTATTGAAATACATTGCGGATTATTAATTTTTTATTATTATTTTTTTTTTAACTAAAATAAGCCTTGACCCGAACAGTCATCTCCACTGGAAGATACATGGCCCAACTACAAGAAGATGTTTAGAAATGTTTATAAATGTTTGTAAAAGTTACAGGAGGGATTCAATTAACCACACAGAATCGGAAGGATGTTGGACATAAAACTCAGACCATTTGACATTATATAATTTATAAAATTTACTGTTAATTTGGAGAAACTTTCTGCACTGAATAAAGAAGTTAAAATGTTTTTTGTTACATTCAAGAGTCACCCATGAATTGTTTAGGATAAATGTGGGTTCATGGTGAAATGAGACTCCAAAATATGTTTGCCAGAATTTGCCTTGCATTTATGCTGACGAACTGGCTAAGAATAACTAGTGTAAAGTCTTTTCCTGGAATCCTCCCAATTTATTTGGGATTAACAAGTGTCTCTCTCTCTTGGAAACATCTCCCAGCAAAGCCACATTTGAAGCTCACTACAGAGATCTAGGGGACATAATGCATGTTTTATATGTCTTTGTTAAAATTGTGTGCCTTCTGAGACAAATGGGGAGATGTAGTGTTTAGTGGTTGCCATGGACACTACAGCGTTCTCAGTGTGACCTGTAGCCTTTCCCTGGTGGCAGCTCTGATGCTGTCTGTTTACTCTGCACTCCCAATGCCCCTGGCCCTGCCTGCTTCCCGTTCCCTCTTGGGCCCAACCCCAGTGTTCCCACACGTCTGTCTTGGACCCCTGGGCCAGGACGGCTGGGATCTGCTGCAGGCTGTGGTGGAGTGGGGCAATCCCCTAAACACAGCAGAGCGTGGAGCAGGCCCGCTTGTCTGCATGCAAACCTCGCTGTCCTCACTGCAGCCCCGTTCACGGGCCTTATGGGCTATGTGCTAGCTTTCTACCTGGGAAAATGGTTTAGGTAATCAGACCTCCCAGTATACGCCCCCTGTGTGCTCCCTTGTTTAAGGGCTTGGGATAAGGCCAGGACAGGGGCTGAAACTAGGCTTAGGCTTGGGGGTTAAATTAGGTTTTGAGTTGATAAGGTTAAGGGTATGTTTTGGGTTGAGGGTACAGATGGATTTTTTCCACAATCCAGTGCATTTTATTAATTCAATGGTAAATATTTTGGAATGTTTTCATCATTTTCTTGTACAGACTACATATATAATATGAAATCGTCATATTTACTCTAAGTTAATAGTGTTACAGTGCACACATACTGTAAAAGTAGTGGAACAGTCTTTTCAAAGTAATGTATCTACTTAATATTGTGTGATTAATGGTAAAATTTTTTGGCCTTGAGGATGTGTAACCACTTACAGTGCAGTTACATAACATATCAAATCTTTGCCAGTACTTAAAAGCAGGTTTCCCAGAACTAGCCTTAACCTGAAGTTGCTTTACTGATTAATTAGAAAACATCTGGTTTTAGCTCACAAGCAACTGGTCTCCTAAGGAAACAGATACCGGATCCACAAAGTTTCCACAACCTGGTACTTGTTTAGTTCTCAACATGATGCTTTAGGTCTCCCGATGTTGACGAATCACACAGCCGTCTGTCAGACTGCAGCTTTCATGTGTTCTAGTGTGTAACAGCTGTCTGTCAGACTGCAGCTCTCATGGGTTTTAGTGTGTAACAGCTGTCTGTCACACTGCAGCTCTCATGGGTTCTAGTGAGCAACAGGTGTCTGTCAGACTGCAGCTTTCATGGGTTCTAGTGTGTAACAGCTGTCTGTCACACTGCAGCTTTCATCGGTTCTAGTGAGTAACAGCTGTCTGTCACACTGCACCTTTCATGTGTTCTAGTGTGTAACAGCTGTCTGTCAGACTGCAGCTCTCATGGGTTTTAGTGTGTAACAGCTGTCTGTCACACTGCAGCTCTCATGGGTTCTAGTGAGCAACAGCTGTCTGTCAGACTGCAGCTTTCATGGGTTCTAGTGTGTAACAGCTGTCTGTCAGACTGCAGCTTTCATGGGTTCTAGTGTGTAACAGCTGTCTGTCAGACTGCAGCTCTCATGTGTGCTAATGAGTAACAGCTGTCTGTCAGACTGCATCTCACACTGACATCCCCTACTGTACTATTACAGACTATATGAGCTGGGCTACAAAGAAACCCACGTGGAGGAAGCTGTACAAATACTGGAAAACAAAGGTGAGTGGGCAGGACATTGGCTCTGCCTCCTGGACAGCTCTCTCCTGTGACGAATATGTAAATGCTGCTAATGGTTCAGTACTGTACTGTTGCACAGTAGATTTGTTCAAATCTGCTATAGTATAAAGGGCCACAAAAGTTTCTGTTCATTTGTCTACATTTTAATTTCCTCTTTAAATATTTCCCAAAACAATTTATCAGCTAATTAACTGAAAGCAGGTGGCCCAGTGGGTGGCTCTGTAACCATACACCTCCAGGGTTGTGGGTTTAA
Source organism: Chitala chitala (assembly GCA_025773905.1). Lineage (NCBI taxonomy): Eukaryota > Metazoa > Chordata > Actinopteri > Osteoglossiformes > Notopteridae > Chitala > Chitala chitala. The sequence goes on along the minus strand of JABJVR010049161.1, from coordinate 8,526 downwards.
ATCTGTTTCTTGGCACTCTGTGTGTGTGTGGAGTTTGTATGCTAATAATTTTACAGTTGTTTTTAGGTTTTTGTTAGTTTTAGTTTGTAGTTTTTAATGATGCTGTTTTGAGATTAAATATTATTTGACTAAGATTATGGCAATTGTCTAATATATGACAGCCATTTGAAAATGTTGTGATATACAGAATTACTTACACTGGTGTAGAATGGATTTAGACACCAGTAAAAGCCATCCATTAGTACAAGGTTTAACATTTAAACCGTGTTAATTGTGCATTTCAGATAGCCACACAAGCTTTTTACCACCAGCACAGAGTTTTTGTGGAATCTGATCCTTACTGAGCAGGAAGTGAGGTAGTAAGTCAGTCAGCCAATGAAAAAACAACTAAATTCTCATATTCAAATAAATGTATAATCATAGTTACAAACATGTTTAATGAGTCAGCCTGTTCCAGATTAACATTCTTGATGTTTCCCATAAAATTTTAAGTACACAGTTTTTACATTCTGTCATTTTTCCCGGAATATGCCAGTAAATCAGCTAATTAGACTTATGAAGAAATGGAAACTAAAAACCTGGGCAGAAAGACCAGGCAGCTCCACTCTGATGAAAATTATGATGTGTATAAATACAGCAGATTGTTAAACTTTATGTTAGATGTTGTAAAACATTTGCTCCATTTAACACTAATCACATTTTGTCCGACTCGTGAGAAATTAAGTTTACATTTGAAGATGACTTTGTTGAATTTGGTGACTCACTGATGTTAATCGCTGAACACCGCCACACACGTTCAGCGAGTGTGAACAGAGACTGAGAAGCCCAGAGTGACGTCTTCTCCTTAACTGAACATTGTTGTCACTAACACGTGTGTGCGCCTCACATCTCCTACACAGCTGTTCCTCTGGCCTCCTTACCAGCAGTCCCTCTCTTCACATATGGAGGTCTGTGGCATGCTGGCCCAGGGGACATGATAAAAATGGCTTGTTTGTTATAAAAACAGGATAAGGCTTTTCAGACGCATGACCCCTCAATGTATCTCCTGCCATTTTCTCAGGCTCGAAATTCCAGTGCCTCAAACTAGGTAATATTGTTCTTAGAACCAAATGTAGAAAAATGTTTTCTCTCAAAAAATCCCTTATTATTTGATGTAAACATTTTACATACAGAATATTTTTATTTTTGTAATCTTAAATTTAGACTGTTAGCAACATTTTATTCCATAACTTTAAATATCATAGGGTTGTTCCATGTAAATCATGAGGCCTCCTAACTGACTCTTTGATTTGCTTCATACTGTTTACTAATATTTAATTAGTAAAATTAAAATACCTTAATAAATATAGTTAGTTTCAAAATACCATCTTCATATTTTGTGGATTTACTAATTAAAATAAAATATATTTATGGTACACTTTGTCATACATGGCAAATATGTAGTTTGTTTTCAATACCTCATAAATCAGAACTTTTGCACCAAGGTACTAAGAAAGTACTATAACATGAATATTATATATCAAAATTTCAAGGATCAGTGTGATGATATAGTGGGCAAAGCATGAAATAATTTTTTTAATACAATTTTCAGCAAGCCAAATCTTGGCAAATACACAGCTGTGGGCCAGCTGTGGGCCAACTGTGGGCCAGCTGTGGGCCAACTGTTTTAGACGTAAAACACTAGAAGAGTTAAAGAGTGTGACTAAAGACTAAAGAGTGTGCAGAAATGCTTGGAAACTTCAAGCATCAGCATGAATAGGTCAAAACTAGTGACTTATGAATGTTAGTAATTTTTTAGTAACACTTTTTTGGAGTAAAATCAGGGCTATGGCCTCTCTTAAAGCCTCAGCATCTCTGAAACTAATAATAGTTTTGCACACTAGTTCATAGCTACAATGACATAATTTACATAAAGTATGAAACAAATCCAAGACGATCAGCCAGGAACATTTTCTAAAATCTGTTGATTTGACATGGATTTTCCACAATCTACTGTTTATCTCTCCCATCTGTTTGTAGTTAGATGGGTTTTCAATATCTTCACAGCCAGAAATAAAAATAAGAATGTTTTTGAATTCTCAGAGTTTTACAGTAAGTATGTATTTCCACTCAATCAGAACACAGCAAAGACGAGGGCTGGTAGTAATTACTTTGGTTCTTGAATTTTTGATAGTTATTAAGCCCACGTTTTTCTTTCGATTGCTCTTCTGTCCTTGGTAGTCTTAGCAAAAAGGTACAGAATGATCCAATTCGTGGAAAACCCTTCATTTCACGCTTAGGCTTCCAACCGTCACCTCCGATGGAGTACTCCAAGGTGATGTTTTTGTTGAGTGTGAGCACAGAGTCACCCCTTACCAAAGCTGTGAAGAGAGCTCCTTTGCTGTTGCCGTAGTGACCTGGCAAAGATGTCCACTGGCCTGTGGTGAGATTAAAACGGTCCATCACACACGTCAGGAAGTCGTCCGAAGGCCCATTTCGCATCACGTACAGATTGTCCCTGTGGGCCACCATACAATGGCCATAACTCTGGTGCCTCACTAGTGTCGTCAGGAGCGACCATCTGTCTGTCTCTGGGATGTACTCATAGATCTCTGTGGCACCCATCTGCTTCCACGAGCAAATGAAAATCCTGTTCATGGCTCTGGCACAAGGAGCACTGGCGATTGGTCGGGGAAACCGCGAGGCAGGTAACCATATACCGGCGGAGACATTGAACATTTCCACTGCTGATGTGACAGCTCTGTTGTACTCACCCCCGACCGCGTAAAGGTGTCCGTCATGTCCCACCAAAGTGAGGTTGTAGCGAGGCTGGAGCAGGCCAGCAAATGTGCTCCACAGATCAGCACAGGCATCGTAGCAAAAGCAGGAGTCGATCACACAGTTGCTGATGTCCCGCACCCCACCAACGATGTAAAGCTTGTTGTTCAGGACGGCCACTCCGGCCATGGTCGTGCTGGCCTCGTTTGGCAAGTCGGTTAAAACCTTCCAGTCTCCTTCAGCTTCATCCAAGTAGCACACGGTCCGCATGAAGTCCTGCAGCCGCTCGATGCTTGGGGAGTGAGCACCCACAGTTACGTACGCACTGGGAGTGAGGGACTCTGCATAGTCTATCAGCTCCTGGGGCAGACTCCTGACCTCGTCTTTCAGGTCAGAGTACGCATCTCGAATGAAGAGGGCAGCGTTGTGCAGCAGCTCCAGGAGCCCATAGGTAGCGGCTGTGTGGTACATGAGGAGACAGTTGTCCGAGTTGATGATATTCACCAGGTGCTTCGTGAGAGGTTCTGCTTGGAGAAATGCGGCGCACTCCACAGCATCTACAATCTCGTCGCCGTCCAGGATGGGTCGCTCGCCCTGTAGGATGCCCAGCGTGAGGAGGAACCCTCGAGCTGTCACACCTTTGAGCTGCAGCTCCTCTTCCTCACACTCCTTCATCCCTGACCGGAAGAGGGCTTGGAAGTACTCACAGTGCTGGGCCAGCAGGGCCCGCTCTGCCACAAAAACGCTGTCCTGCACCCTCACCTTCATTATCGCTGCTGTTGGCTGGACCCTCGACATTGCACATCTACACAGTCTGCTCGCCCATGTTCACCGTCCAAACCGATAGCAGCTGTCAGAATCCATCACACCCAATGTGTTATCTCCCAACTCTTACGCTGCAGAACGGCGAATTCGCAAACTGAATATCCCTGACAGATCATGCCAATAATTCCCTGAACTAATTTTTCCACTTCAGAAAGTTAAACGGTGTCCCCTGGGCTGCGCAGTCACACTGGAATGAGTTTCTGCAGTATAGTCTGTGTTCCTGTTCCCAACTATAAGAATAGCACAGGCTATAGATAGCAGTATGACTGAAGTCAAACTAATGCTTTGTGACATGTAGTCAAAGGTGAAATGCGTCTCGTGTTGACCTGTACACAAGGTCATTGTTACTACAGGAAAAATGGTGTTAGTACGACCATTTGTCCTTCAGCACAGTGTTGCATGAACAGAAAATACTTTCTTTTAGCATATTACTTTAAATTAAGACTTTGCTATGAGGTTTTTGTACTGTACTGATGTATTTATTCACAGATTGTCGGATACTTTAGATTGTCGGAATGTTGGATACTTTATTTCAATATAGCTCTTTATGCTAATGTACTACATTTATGAAAACAAAGCCTTTCAGATGAATTCAGTTAAATTCTAATAACCCGTCCACTCACGGCTGTCACAGCAGCTCTGACTGAACTGCTGCATCAGGACCTGCTGATGACACCTGTTTGTTAGTAGGACACATTAAGAGGCATCTTATTAGTTCTGTGAAGTCATCACAACATGCCAAGTGACAGCAGTCGAACCTAACCACTTTTATCTTGAAGAAGGGACATAACCCAAGTGTCTCTGTCATTTCAGTGGAAAATCCAGCAGACGTTTACGATAGCATTTGTTGGACAACTGTATAGTTATCTTCATTAAAAACATTATTTGCACCAGTAGCTGAACTAATCTGTGGGCAGGTAACGTGTAACGCAAAGTAGGCCAGTATTCGAGACTCACACCAAACGAAACTCCACTAAGCAGTGTGTTTCCATGTAGCTCGTTCGATCCAATTTGTAATAGCTTGATTCAGCTGAAAACAAACTGACATACTGTATATTTGCAAGCATGTCAGATGGTGTTTGTGTTGATTTAGGAGGTGTGGTGGACTTGATGCGTGACTGACTGTCTAAGCTTGCTCAGGTTAGATTTAATAAATGACTATACCTCATGCATAAAAGCCTTTTAAAATACTATAATCTGATGTCGCGTTTTAAAGTAACAGTACTTCTAGCCTTAGGCAAACCTATGTATATTTAATAGGCTAAACTTAGTCAGTTGACAATATATTCCTAAACTATGGCTTCTTATCTATGACAGCCATTTCATGGCTCCATGTGAGTACGGCTTTCCCTCCTAATAATATGCGTTAAAAGCATCTGCATAAACGCCAGGATGCTGCACACGCAGCAGGAGCGCAGATAACCGGCGCTTCCTTACAAGGCGCTGCATAATGAGATACGCAGGCAGGCAGGCAGGCAGGCAGGCAGGCATTCCTCTGCGCTTCCCTTCATTTTACACACGGAAAGCATCCCACAATCTGGGACTAAATTAAAGCTCTAGACATGTTTTAAAATGTGCAAACCCTCCGAATATGAAATCGGATCGTTCGTCTTCTTACCACGGGAAAGCCCATTTTAAATCAAGAAAGTTTTTTTTTTTTCTTCAACAATTTTCTGTAAATGAATTAGGTGTAATTGTCTGTTTGGGAACGCGTTTATTCGCATTTGCATTTAATGGGTTTTGCTTTTGAAACGTTAACAGACCACATTTCTTCAGCCTGCATCTGAAGGTAAACTCCGATGTAAAAACAACTTTCCGTCGTCTCCGTTTCAAATGTTACGGATAAAAATAAGTGTATCCGGTAAATTGCAATTAATAGGATGTATCTTTTCGTGTTTTTCGCCGAAGTTGCCCTTGATGTTCGGGAAGACGAGAGGCGTCGGGACAGCGTGTATTCCCGAGCGGGGTCCGGCCGAGTGCAACGTAGCGGTGCTGGGCATGAGGGGCTCCGGCAAATCAGGTACATCCTGCAGTTTAAACTGTCGGAAGGGGTGTATATTAGATTTTTTTTTACACAAACAAGACAATCCTTGTAAAATGTATTTTTGTTAAACCAAACTAACTGGGATGTGTAAAGAAGTGATGCAGTTTGGTGTTAGGTGATGGAAGTGCACATATAACGAACCGTGTGCATCCACAGCCCTGACCGTGAAGTTCCTGACCAGGCGCTTCATCAGTGAGTACGACCCCCACCTCGGTAAGTGTGCACGCGCCCCAGCGCGTGTTCTCGCGCCTGTCTCATTTCCAGATCGCCGCATGTGCACGTCCGTATTTAGCTGTACGTAACGGGGTTCGTAGCACGTAAGGCAGTGCTGACAGCGACTTGTGGCTGAATGTGCCACGCTTCTTTCGTCAGGACGTGTCATGCCTTGGCAACTATTTAAGACTGTCAGACCTCACATTCTAATATCAAAAATAAGCAACAGGTGTCCTCCATAAATACCTGTCCTTGATCCTTAAGCATTAGGGAGACATCAGATGCTGTGTGTGTGTGTGTGTGTGTGTGTGTGTGTGTGTGTGTGTGTGTGTGCGCGTGCGCACATGGTGGCTACATTCATGCAGATTTCATGTTAGTGAGGATGAATAGATGAATCTCCAAGCACCAGTTACAAAAGAAGATCTGAATGTGGTCAAATGCATCTTACGTAAGGCCAAATCTCAATCTTCCTAAAGCAAAGCATTCACACTGTTTCAGAAGACACATATGCATCTGAAGAAATGGTGGATCAACAGCCTGTAGTTGTGAAAATCATGGATACAGCAGACCAGGTATAACAGGACACCTTCTGCACTAAATGCTTTTTTTTCTCTCTATCTGTCATTAAGGGTCTCAGTGTACATTTCTTTAGATTTAGCTTTTGAAGCACAAACTAAAAAACTGAAACCATGTCCAAAATCCCCCTGTACAGTTTCAGAAATATGTGCCGCTTGTGTAAACCTGTTGACCTCAAACGAACAGCAGACTCGTTGTCTTCTCCTGTTTCACACGTGACGGCAGGTGGCCTGTTCTCTGATTGGTTGGTGCTGTATGGTGACCGTAAGTCCAGCAGTGCGCTGGCTTTTTACCTGCCCCAGTTTGTGACGGGTCCCGTGCTGTGACTGCTGATTTCAGGATGGGCCGGTGAACTGTGAGCGGTACCTGAACTGGGCCCATGCCTTCCTGGTGGTGTACAGTATTGACAACAGGCATAGCTTCGAGGTCTGCCAGCAGTACCTGGACGTCCTGAGCCTACATGCCAAGGGCCTTCAGAGTGAGGTCTCCGTCATCCTGCTGGGCAACAAGGTGGACATGGAGAGATACAGGTGCATCAGTTGGACCCTAGGTTTCAACAAAGTGCTCACTTTGTCCCTGCTAGTGAATGCATGATGGTTAAAGGGGTAGAATTGTTTTGGCTCAAATTCAAGGTGGTGCACTGTTGTTGTCGTAGAACAAGCTCTTGAATGTCATGCCTGAGTTATGTAGGTGACCAGTAACATGGTAGCTTGGTGAGTTACCTCATGTAAAACTTCGTAACCACATGGTATTCATGGAATTTTTGTGCCAACTATGGAGGCAGTACCTGTTCTTACCACTATTTCAGCATTGTTTCAAACAGGGAGCAATATGGATGAACAACTAGACTCATTTAAATGGGATTGCAATTCTTTATTTTTAAAACCAATGAGGTTTTAGTAGGTATTGTATACAGTTATATGGTTAGTACATGTAACATCTCCTGCTTTCTCCACAGACAGGTGAGCAAGTCTGATGCAGTGGGTGTGGCCTCACAGCACAGCTGCCTGTTCTTCGAGGTGTCCGCGTGCCTGGACTACGCACCTGTGCAGCACGTGTTCCACGAGGCGGTGCGCGAGATGCGCCGGGAAGCAGAGGCAAGGTTGGCCGCACGTCCCCTCTTCATCAGTGAGGACCGGCCCCCGCCGGGCGTGACCACGGTCCCACCGCTCAGCGCCTGCCTCCGGGAGCTGCCTGCCCCCACCACTGCCAAGCTGGTGACGGTGAAGACGTCACGAGCGCAAAGCAAGCGCCGTGCCCCCACCCTCACCCTGCTCAAGGGCTTCAAGATCTTCTGACGGTTGGTCTTCCCCAGTTCCTCGCAGACCTGTCACTGCTCAAATTTTTTTCTGTGGAATACAGGAAAAATAAAGCAGATTCCATTTTCAAGGACTCGAAGGGTTCTCAAATTTAACGATACTCCCCACTGGGACTCTTTTTTCTGTGGACACAGGATGTACTTTTTAGTTTTTTCCACTAATTTGCAGAAGCAGGATGCAGGCTCTAGATCCATACAGCTGCTGTAGTTGTTCCTAGGCTGCCTGTTATACTCAGTTTCCTCAGTTCTCTCCTTTTTCGGTTACAGAAAACAGGTACATCATTTGGCCAGTCCTGAGGAATGTAGGCTGATGGGACACACATCTTTTTTTTGGTCACTTCCTGAAACATCTGATCTCTTGTCTTTAGATCTTCGTTTGTTCAGAGGATTGCACGTCTGAAATCCATAGACCATCAGTGCCTGTATTTATTAGCCTCAGAAGGCTGTCTATCTTTTTTGCGAAAAGATTGCTGTAAAAAAGGAAATGAATACTGACAAAATAAGTAAGAGTTGAGGAAACATGAAATGCCATCGAGTGCCACTTGTCATGCTACTGAGAGACTGAGAGTTTAGGTATGGGGTTTATTCAGCCATTCGTTATTATGCAAAAACAGCTTGTGGCTGCAGCCTAGTGGAGAAAGTTTGTAAGTGCAAGTCTGGAGCAAAAAATCAGTTCCCTTGTTTTAATTCAGGGGTGGACAATCATGGTCCTGGGGGGGCCACAGTGGGTGCAGGTTTTTGTTTCAGCCAATTCATTCAATTTAATAGGTAATTAATTTAATTACATATCAAT
>JABJVR010049160.1:0-22623 GCA_025773905.1 Chitala chitala | reverse complement strand
CACACAGGCCAAACAGGCCAAACAGCACACAGGCCAAACAGGCCAAACCGCACACAGGCCAAACAGCACACAGGCCACAACAGGCCAAACAGCACACAGGCCACAACAGGCCAAACAGCACACAGGCCAAACAGCACACAGGCCACAACAGGCCAAACAGCACAAATGCCAAACAGCACACAGGCCAAACAGGCCAAACAGCACAAAGGCCAAACAACACACAGGCACAAAAGGCCAAAGGCCAAACAGCACACAGGCACAAAAGGCCAAACAGCACACAGGCCAAACAGCACACAGGCCAAACAGCACACAGGCCACAACAGGCGTTCACCTCCTTTTATACAACTGTCACACTTGGGCCAAATACATTCAGCCAATTGTATTTCATTCCCCGCTTATGTTTAACTAATTACATCACATTTTAGTCAGTTACACTCTGTTCCCCGCTTATGGTGTTTAAACAATCACATTCTACACATCTTCAGGTCCCAACAATATCTTCTAACAGTCCCAATTATCTCTGACTCCCTGCCTCTATTATCTCCAAACTTCATTGCATGACACATTATGCTTGAGTCTATTTCCCAGGCCTTGAAATATTGATAGCATGGTTACCTTAATAGCGTTCAAGACAATACTGACGCTGAGGTCTTACAACAAAGCACAAAGGCCTACAGAACAGTAGCCTTGGTAACAGGTTCTAATGATGCTAACCCTGCCTATGCGTGATCATGCAGCTGGAACAGTGACCTCAGTGCTTCTATGCAGCAAAGTACAGAGACCTACAGAAACCTGTAAATGGTCATGCAACAGCAACAACAACAAAACAACAACAAAAAGTGGTTATGCAGCTTTACATACAAAGTCATAAAACATATTGTGATTACATATGAAAAAATGTATAGGTGCCGTAAATGTAGCATATATGCATTCTGTGAGTGCTGTCTTGAATCTGGTTAAATAAAATATAGCACACATGCTCCTGGACACACGCTGGGAGTGCCGATGGTGCTGTGAGACGGCATCATGTTTGCTAATACAGCAATTACACAACACAAAAATGGCTGTCATGCCTTGCTAGTAGTTGTGCATGAGGGCATGAAGAATCTAATGTGTTTTCTCTGGAAATTTCAATGACAACAGACCTTAAAAAGGACAGAAGTCAGCACCACAAAGCATGGTGATCTGCACAGTGCTGGATTTCAAAAGTCACCTGCTCCAGATGGTGGAATCAAGACATCAGTGAGGACCATTAGCCACTGCATGTCAGGATTGTCTTTTATAAAGAGTCTCAAGGACATTTATGACAACAGAACAGCTGACGCTAAAGGGAAAGAGGAACCATGTGGTCATTTTTTATACTTCATGGCCTCAGTTGGGAGGAGGCAGATGTACGTGACATTGGGACAGAGGATCAGTGAGGAAGTTCATCTGAAAAGATCACATATGGATAACATGTTAATGTTCTGCTGGAATAGCTTGCTTTTCTCATGCAACCTCCATTTTTAATTTGTTTTTCTGTGCATTATGTCAGTCAGTCAGTCAGCCATCTTCTATACCACCTCATCCTGTTAAGGATTGCAGGGAAGCCTGGAGCCCATCCCAGGAGACACAGGGCGCAGCTCAGGGGACACCCAGGGCGGGGCACCAACCCACTACAGCTGTGCAATATGTACTCAGCCAAAAGTCATATTTTAATTTGATATAAATAAAATAGCTCCAACTTCTTCCAAAACTAAATTCTACAATAAATACAATTTTGTTTTGTGTGTGTTTTTCAGTTGTTGCAGATGCATTGCCTGCAGAATTAGAGGCAACTGCAGATACAAAGTGATGCATTTCCACTCAGATGTACCAGTATTTTAATGCCATTCAGGATACAGACACTAAAGGTGCATTTATGTTCTGGTCTGAAAACAGGGAGAGTCCCACAGCTCCGCTTTCTGGCAGCTAAAATGGTCTTTGTTGTCTTAGCTGGATTCAACCCATTGGTTATGGATCCAGTCTGGAGTGCAGTTTGCTCTTTCTGGACTTCTCTCAGACTTGAATGCTTAAGCACTTCGTCTTGACTTGAACTCAAACAAGACAAACTCAGAATGCAGCAAGACATAAAATAAGTAAATAAAATAAATTTTACAAACAATAGTAGCCATGTTCTGTTTTCTCAGAAAACACCTATTAAAAGTGATTTAAACTGTTTCAAGTATCTTCAAAAAAAAGACAAATATTGAAAAAAAAATCCAATGAATTTGTATAAATGATTTAAGACATTTAAATGAAAGTGTCAAACTCCCTGCTCCTGTGTACCATATTCAGTAGTGGGGGGGGGGGGTAACGTCCAGATTCAAATCAGCACATGGCAGGGAACGTGAGAGGCTGAGCTTCCTAAACATCTGGTTGGTTTCAAAACTGTGGAGACATATCAACATTATCACAATAATGTTATGGTATAATATCAAATAAGTGCTTTTAGATTACTGTGGTGGGTTGGCTCCCCGCCCTGGGTGTCCCCTGCCCTGCGCCCTATGTGCTCTGGGATGGGCTCCAGGCTTCCCTGCAACCCTCACCAGGGATAAGCGGTTAAGATAATGGATGGATGCTTTTAGATTAAAAAAAACTGACATCAAATATTGATTATATGAGCTGTGATTTTTTTTAAGTTATTAAAAACATCTGTCAAACATTATTAGCTCCATTTGCTGGATAAAACCAAAGAAAATGGTTAGCATCTAAGGGATAAAACAATACCTGAAATGGTATAGAGCAGAGGTTCTTACACTCAGTCCTGATGGCGAACCACAGATAAAAGCTGTACCTGATGATCCATCATTATCTTACTTCATTTGTTCAGTGAGCTCTGCAAAACCATGAGAAACCTTCTCACTTCAGCAAATGAATGACAGGGCAGAATGCTGTTATGGTTTCCCGAATAAATGCAAGGACTTCAGAGCCAGGGTATCTACCTTCAATCAAGCAAGCTAATAACATTTTTTATGAACAGAATTCCACAATAATGTTATTGAAATAGGTTTTTGTGCAGGGGCCATGTCAGAGTGCTGTGACCTGGTGTGGGAGTGGGCCTGTTGCTGCCAGCCCCAGCTCTTCTAGAGCTAAAGTAGCTGTAGTTTTGATTATTTTTGTTTTGGACGTCTTTTCATGGATACTTTGTATTGAGGGGAGCCATTATAGCAAGTTCAGCACTTCAGATGAGCACTTCTCTGTATGATTTCCACAGTAGCCTGAGGATGAAACAGTGTGTCACCTTAAGAAACCGGCGGGACCTACAGCTCGAAGACACCCATCCACCTCTCCTTTGCAGTGTGGAAGCCCCACCGGGTGATGTCCTACTCCATTTTAATAGTTAGATCAGCACAGACCTTTTGACACAAACCCCAGGTGCTCAGGTCTGTCCCTCTATGGATGAGGGCTGTCCTCGCATTCCAAAGTTTACGTTTGGTGACTCTGACAAGCAGCCACACCCAGACAGGAAGGGAGTCTGAGAGCCCTGAGGCCGCCCATTTGTCAGGTCTATGTCTGTTGTTCCTCCCATGTCCACTAGATGTTGCAGGGGTGTGCAGACGTGTCACCAGGGTCCAGTTCTTCAAAAAGTTTAATGTAGATCAGAATAATCCAGATTTGGAAATCCTAACATTTTCTGTCCACATTTAGGTAATCTGGTTTACCTTTTTGCTGGTTGTTCAAAGCAACATAGATTTGGATCATCCTGATCCAGATACAACCTTTTCAGGATTACCAAATCCAGATTACCAGTGCTCTGAATAGGACTAGACATCACAATGCAGACTAGTAATTAGTTAACAGGGAGGAGAGCCAGTATGGGGTCACTGAGTGTTTTTATTTGAGCAAACCAAAACCAGCACAATAAAATAAAAATTTTTAATTTAATTTTGGGACTGACTTCCAAGTTGTTGATGACAGTGATGGAGGGGGGGGACAATGTTGAGCAATAATGATGTTGAGTCAATTCCACTGGCCAGCCTGTTCTGTCAGTTTGTTTCATTTCCGAAGGATGACGATTTTGCCCAAACCAAGCACAATACTATTAGGGTTATGGACTGCACTCATGTACACAGACAAGCACCTCCTGAGAGGGACGGGGAGCACATCAGGCGAAAGTGGAGCCACAGCATCACCATCCGTCTCATGGGCGACGCTGACCTCATCATCACGAGCTGCATGGTGAAGTGGCCTGGCTCTGTCCCTGATGCTCGTATCCTGAGGGAGACGCTCTATACAGAGTTCCAATCCAACCGACAGGACGGTATAACATTAGGAGACAGCGCCTGTCCCCTCCTACCGTGGCCGATGACCCCTTTTCTTGTAGCAAACACACCTGGTCAGGTACGCTTCAACGCTGCTCATTGCAAAAAAAGATGTGAACTACATGTGGGTGGAGCCACGGGGAGCGTAGAACATGGTACTGGCCTGTATTGTGATGCACAACATCAGCACCAGGCACAGCATCACCTCTCTGTGATGGTGTTTATGGTGCACCTGGGCCTGTAGAAGAGCCAGACGACTCGCCCGGGTTCACTCAGAATGAGGGACAGACCAGACGTGCAATAAGGGATGTAACTGTTACAAGCTGCTTTTCATTGGTTCATTGGTGTTGTCATAGTTACTATTATACAGTGATAAATGACAGGTAGATGTTGTATATTATTTTTGTTCAATATTGAGAGCTGTTTGGGAGACAATTTTAGGTGTAAAAGTCTTCTTTTTTACGTCTCTAACAGGCTTGGGTAACCTAAAATGTAGTTTATCTGCACAGTTTAACAAAACAAGTGCAAAATATAAATGAATGTATCACAACCTGAAACTCTTTTGTTTTATTTGACCAGTTTTTAAGTTTTATCTCATTCAGTTCCTGAAATCCGCCCTAAATCCACCCTTCTTCCAGGGTCAGGATAATCCTGATTTTCTGGATCAAACACATCCCAATCCTACTACAAAGTTTTGAACAACACATACTGAAGGTTTGATCCAGGTAAAAACCAGTATTGGATTACGTGTTATGTAATCTAATCCTGTTTCATAATACATTTTTTCTTTTGAACCTCCCATTTTCAAGATTAGATCCAATCCGATAGCCAAAATCTGATATTACTTTTGAAAAACTGGGCCCAGAGGTTTATAGTAAGACCAACGGCTCGATGTGGAGAGGTATCAGGGCATGTGAAGCAAAATGTTTGCATGTTTGCAGAGAAATCAAGTCACCTGATTTTTTTACCAATAGTTAAAAAGTTACTGACCAATAAATGTGTACCCACTTGACTTTGACAGCATCTTGATAATTTTTTTGGTATTGGGACATTCTGCACAGCCATGCAAAATGTCCCTATATATATATATATATATACACACAGATGGTCCCCGAGATGGATCGACTTGCGATCTTTTTGATTTTACAACGACGATAGCGATACGACAAATTTGTAAACATATTTAAAGTTTCGCGAGGCAAACAAATGTAGCAGCGTATGCGGTACGATACGTCGGGACGCTGCCGGGATGGACGCGTCTCTCCCGCCTTGTGAGACGCTTCACTCTCGCCAGCGATCAACAGAGTTCAGTTGTCTCGGTGTTAGAGCGCGTATTTTTTTACAGCACGTATTTATTTTTTCAAGTTACGATGGGGTCATCGGAACGCATCTCCTTTGTAAATCGGGGACTACCTGTACAAATATATATGTGTGTGTGTGTGTGTGTGTGTGTGTGTGTGTGTGTGTGTACAGGGGTACGCTGGTTCTAACAGTCAAGTTATCATGCACCCTTTGTGTGTAACCTACTGACTGACTGTGACCTGCTGCAGTACAGTCAGAAGCAGTGTGCAGAATACAGGGGGACCTCGATTAATAGGTTGTAAATAATATTGTAAATATGAGTATTATATTACTTATATTATCATATATTATATATACTTATATTACCATAAAAGTAAATGTAAATATATTGTAATCATTGTATTCATGGAAGGCAGCACAGTGGTGTGGTGTGGCGTGGTGATTAGCACTGTCGCAGAACACCTCCAGGCCTGGGGTTCAATTCCCACCTTAGGTCTGTGTGTGGAGTTTGCATGTTCTCCCCTGTGCTTGGTGGGTTTTCTCCAGGTACTCTGGTTTCCTCCCACAGTCCAAAGACATGCAGGTTAGGTTGATTGGTGTGTCCAAATTGCCCGTAGTGTGTGTGCCCTGTGGTGGGTTGGCGCCCCGCCCTGGGTGTCCCCTGCCCTGCACCCTATGGGCTCTGGGATGGGCTCCAGGCTTCCCTGCGACCCTCACCAGGAATAAGCAGTTAAGATAATGGATGGATTTATGGAATTTGCAATTTGGGCTGATAAACAATTGTGTAATTTACAGTGTGTCCATTGAGGTGTGCTGTTACACCACAAAATGCCAGTTCAACTAAAAATGCTCCAAAAACTCAAAGCCAACACATTTATCGCTAAGTCACTGCAATTGTTAGCTTTAATTGATTTATAAAAAAAAATAAAAAATCAAGCCACTCTGTTAGAAGGTTTTGGTTTCACTGCCAAAAAGTCAAGGAAGGTTCAGAAACTACAAAGTGTGCCAAAGGGCAAACTAATAGAAAAACCCGGTATAGCAGCCCTCACTCATCTCCCAACATCAGCTGAATGAGAACAGTGTTTTTATCTGCCAGCAGCTGCAGCAAGATGTGGGAGAGCATA
Organism: Chitala chitala; assembly: GCA_025773905.1. Taxonomy (NCBI): domain Eukaryota; kingdom Metazoa; phylum Chordata; class Actinopteri; order Osteoglossiformes; family Notopteridae; genus Chitala; species Chitala chitala. The sequence continues at coordinate 15,914 of JABJVR010049160.1, read as the reverse complement.
TCTTCTCTTTTATTTGTGGATACTGAGCAGTTTGATCCTTTTTGTGACCACCTGGAGTAAAGATGGTCGTGGATACCTGGACAGAAACTAGCACAGCCAATTTAGCCAAGGCCTTCCTGATCAATACTCTAAGATAAGACAAGTATTAGCAAAAAATTATCAGCAACAAAAGTAAACAAATTTATACCCCCTGCCCACTCCCCATAAAGATCAAAAACACGCTGGTGTTGTAATACAGAATTAGGACATATTAAAGTAATTTTTACAGAGCACAAACAGGGATTAGTTAGAAGGCAGCTTTAGTCAGCGTAAGAGACTAATTTCTTGAATTCTTATAAAGTTGTCCAATGTCCTCTTATTTTGTGATTTCTCAGCAGGTCGCTTTCCAGTCTGCTCACAGGTAAGGCCACTTCAGGGTGAAAACCTGTTTTTTGGTGGATACTTTGTTACAGGAAATATCTTAACATTCCTCACTTCCAGTCAGAAAATATGTGACACACAAAAAAAAAAAAAAAAAAAAAAACTGAAAGCTGTGGTTTATAATTACACCAATAAAACAAGACTTTCACTTAAAAATATTACTTCTGACACTTTATTAAACATCATAATTTCATCCTGCCAATACAGTATAGCAATTAAAAATGTGTTATATATAATAAAAAAATAAGAATAAAAAATATGAACAATTTAGTCCATGAATGAACTGCTAAATTAATGTTTCAACACTCCAAACTAATGAAAAAAGCCAGTTTTGCAGTGGAAAAGACGGCTTGGTGGTTATAAAAAAAAAAAAAAGACTTACTCTAAAACGATCTAGTTATATTTCTGACATCAGTCCAAATGGATAAAAAGTAAGCAAAGCAAAAATATACCTTTACCCATGAAGGCAAAGTTTAACAAGCAAATACATGGATGAAAAACTGGCACCTCACCTTGTGTTTCTCACCCAAAGTCATCAAATCCCTTTGTTTTTTATTGATACATATCTTGAAAAGCAGAGCACATTCTGTTATGGTAAATTAGTCCCAACATGACCTGCTTCTCTGGTTACATGAAACTCTAAGAATGCCACTAGACATTCTTTGCACTACAAAGATGTGGGATCCCAGATAGCAAACATTGTTAATTCAACATTGAGTTTTAGTCAACCTCAACCATAAAACAATCTTTATGACTAAAACAGACAAGTCACAGGTAAAAATAAACTCAAACATGCATTTTAAAACTCCCTTTTAAATGTGACTGTCACAGGACTAGAAGAGGAGGGCATGCAGAGTCTGACTGGCTTTATATATGTGTGTGTGTGTGTGTGTGTGTGTGTGTGTGTGTGTACGCGCATGCATGTGTGTCCGCCCGCATGTGCATGGCAAGCTGTTTTTAAGATATACATCACAATTGTCTGAAAAGGCAACAGCATTCCACTATAACATCTGTATATATAAAAAAAAAAAACATTTACAATATATAAAAGTATCTTTCACAGCTCTTCTTCCAGACTGCAGTGCAAACAAACCCTGAGAATATCTCCCTTACTTTGATTTCAGCAGTTTAGTTAATAACTCTACCCATAATCCATATCTCTGGCACTTGTCACATGTTTGGGATGGACTAAAGAGATTCACCAACACAGATCATGTCTTCACATGACATATAAACCTTGAAACTTTGCTTAGCAGTTGTTGATGCGCCGCAGCTGAGCTGTGAACGACCCGGCAAATCAACGGAGAACATGTAGAACATACAGAACACAGAAGTGAAAATCGTGAGAAAGAGTTATGCTTCACCAGGACGGGTAGATCCAGCCTAGGATCAGTAATCTGGGATTCTTCTATACAAGCACAGCTGAAGAAATGAAGCTATCTCCATGAGAGATGGTGGACAGCATTTCTTGGGCCCCAGAATTTTCTTGGTGATTGTCACGTGGATCAAAATAACTGTCAGCGACATTAGACTCAGAGAGGCGTGAGGATTCATTCGCTTCAAGAGGGACAACAGAGTCCCCATTGGGGATATTTTCTTCATCATCCTCATCGTATCTATCCAGGTCCTACACAGGATGATAAAACACACATACAGCTTAAAAGAAAAAGCAACCCAGATGTGCGCTGGTATACAAAAGGACTGAAGGCTCACTGCAGAAGCTCGTACCGTGATAGGCTCATGACGCGTGTCGTAGTAGACATCCAGAGGCTGCGACTCAGCTGTCATGGTGTGGATCTTGGGTGAGGACATGAGGATGAAAAGTGAGAGTGCTTCACTGACATGCACAGAGCCCCTATAGAAGCTCACTGATGTCCGGCTCCCCCCCTTCCCCACAGTAAAGGCCACAAACTCACCATCTCGGTGGAGCCCGTTGTCCTGGTAGGGGGAGGTGGTTTGTAATTGGGAGGCTCGCTAGGTGAGGACGACGAATTTAGTTTCTATACGTGTCATTTGCACAAGTTTGATAAGAAATGAGAGGCGCGACAGATGGGTACTCACTCCGCGTTCTCAGCCTTTCGTTTTCTTCTGCAGAACAGCAGCACCGCAGTGATGATCACAGCACCCAGGATGAGCAGTCCGATGATCACACCTATTATACTGCCAGTGGTGCTGCCGTGCAAAGGTCTTGGTTTTTCTGAAGAAAAAAAACAAAATCAATTTTACTTTCTCTTAAGAAAAACATGTAGACTTTCACCAAGTGAATCATTTGCCATGTACAAGAAAACAATGGTTCTAAGGAATGATCTGAATTGAGAAAAAGGAAAAATTTCCATTAACGAACCTGTGAGCAGCTGCAAAGCCAAGCGTGTTCTGTGATGTTGTGCATTTTGGCCCTTTTACCACATGGGGGCTCTCTTGCTCAGTGTCACCACTGCAGACTATGGACCATTACATTACAGACCAGTAACTCCCGAGATTCATAACATTTGCCAATTTGTGTTTGTGTGGACCAGATGTTAAATTGTCCATTGTGTAACACTGGATGCAGAGTTACCATTAAATCTATATACGTCCCTCCCAAAAACAAAATAATTATAGAGCAGTAGCTTTTATTGTTGCCATCCAGTAATTTCTCGTCTGACAACCAAATCGTTACGAAGTTGCCATTGTTAAGCATACTCTTTTGTAAATAATTCAACTCTCATTTTCTTTGTTTGTTTGGTTCTTGGTTTATTTCTACGGGACAGTGCACATCGATTCTGGCTCGTACCACTCAGTAGCAGTTGGACCTAGTGTGTGCCAGACAGGTACATTCAGTATGAGGAAGTGAAAACACATCAACCCAAGTGAAAACACAAGTGAAAACACATCAACCATGGAGAAGGTACATAGGCCTCCTGTGACCAGCACTATAGCATTACAGTGTGTGTTCTTTATTCAGTATAGTAAACGATAACACCTTACAAAGAGTGTTTTAAAAGCCTGTAGTAAGGGAACGCATGCACACACACCCAAACACACAAACCCATCCCCCCATGAATACACAAGTTAGTTTAAGGTTCATAGGAAAATCCGCCTTCTCTTAGGTTTCAGGTGCTAAACTAGTTGTAAGCAAACTGATCCCCAAAGAAAGCACTCACTGTCTTTTACTGTTCTCCACTTCAGATAGGACATTACACAGATGTTGCTTGCAGAGATACTATTCAAGCTTAGGCAGTCAGAGGTCCCAGCAAAACTTTTGTGCTAGTTTGTATTTAGTGCCAGAACATGGATAAAAACACTATCAGTCCAGATCTACAAACTATATAACTGGCCTAACATGGTCTTACGATAATACCTCCACTTCTACAGAAAAACCCTTTGCTTCTCATCTTTGACAGTCTGGCTCTTGTGAGTCCAATTAGTCAGACTGAATGAGTCCATCTACTGTCCAATGAAGCATAATGTTCAGTCATAATGCTGTTACTAGACATACAACAAGACTGAATGCGCTCCATAGAGAGAAGACTCGCTATAGCATCGGTATTCATAGCTAGTCTATAAATGTATCTGTGCGTGTGTGTGTGTGTGTGTGTGTGTGTATGTGCACATGTACTTAGCGCGTTCTGTTCCTGTGTACTTCCATGCTTCTCCACTTGTGTATACCTGTGTATCACAAAAGCAGTTTGTCAGCATTCCACCCCACACAGCACATGACCACGCCCCTGTTTTACAGGAAAGCCCCCCTCCCCCCCGACTCATTCACAGCTGTGTTCTGTAATGCGCCTGTTGATCTTTTTTACAGCCAAGGAATGCCGCAGAACAGAGGCTGCAAAAGGACAAGACGGTCCCTAAGCCATTCACAGTGATCAAAAGCTGATTATTAGCTGTAAATGAAGCAGATCAGCTCAAATGACAGCAGTGATCAGCTGTTGGCGTTTAACAGGGTGCTGGACTGAACTGAGAACACAAGGCCGGACGCATGATAACGCTGAGCAGTACAGGAAGTGCACATACTGTATGTAAGTATGGGTGTGGCCTGCTACCCTGATAGGTATATAGTGATAGAATCTTCCCCACTTCCATCAGACTGAAGAAGCCTTTTGGTAAAAGGTGAAATGTTTCTGCGTAAAGGAGAAAGAAGTCCAGTTGACATGACTAAACCTCCTGATAACCTCACCTGGACGACTGAGAATCTTCATAGACATACTGTATGTAAGGTCGGCCATGAGCTTGGGAATCCAACTGGATCACAGCACTGATTCCCACTGCCAGCATGAAACTCAACAGGCCCGAGAAGCTGGCATCAGCTTTGAAATGTACAGCAACACGAAAGGACAAAGACACCAGCGGTCCTCCCCGCGTAATCTCCACCCTCAGTGTTTCACATGCGCGGAGTCATGCTGGCACCGCACGTGCTCTTCCTCCTCCCACACTATTCCACAGTATTACTGTCTGACCCCCCCCCCCTCGCTGCCAGCTGCCCCGCGAACCAGGGCTGCCATTAGAGATTTTGGGCTCCGTCAAAGATATTAGATGTTACGTTGAGATGTTACACCGTACTCTAATTACCGAGGCCTCCTATCAGTCCTAGGCTTTCACATCTCCACGGTGCCCCTGCCCCCACGAGACATTAACAAATTGCTCATCCAACACAGTCGGCGCCATTAAACGTTTTGAAAACACATTAATGCCAGCAGAGACAGCTCTGGCACTGCAAGATAAGTGGTTGTAAGCTATTACCATAAATCAACTGTATAAACAGCACTCAGCATATTTTACATGAAGCAAAGAGCCAGTGCACTGAGAAGAAACATTTGTGTTGTTCCTATAACCTGTTTGTGAAGAATTTTCTGAATATTCCTTCTCCTATTCTTCTGTTGTCATGGCAGCTCTGTCACCAGTTTAATGACACTCGAAGGGATTCTAAAATATTCAGGAATACTTCTAAATTTGAAGTTCTATGTCCCCCTGTCTATTTTCAGTCAACTTGTAAAAAAAGAAAAAAAAAAATCCACACCTCCCCTGCTCCACATTTTCAGTTGAGCAAAAGGTGTAAACCCATGAGTGCCTGCCATTTTAGGAAGCAATTTGTGTTGAATGTGTGTTTGCACTCAACATTGTACTGAAAATATGCAACCTCAATCAGGCACAAGTTTATAGAATAAAACATTTCATGTTATTTACTCTGCCTAAACTGTGAATTGAAAGCACCATTATGCCCCCCGGGCCATTTACACCATATGCGGATGTGAAGATTATATCACAAGCCAGCATGGATGGGCAACAGAGAGATGCTTATTTCCTTGAAGGAATCAACTACTTGCACATAATAATGCATGAAATAATTCTTCATGACAGCTGCCCCAGCAGTAATACAGTACAGCCTTTTACTCACTTTCCACCTACTTTGCCTGAAGAACAGATACAGTGTACCATCTGCATGAGAAAATATGCAGCAATGAGAGGGAAGCACACACCAGCACCTCCCCACTTCCACAAGTGAGTCAAATTACCAGAAATAACAAGGAAGAAAGCTGAGCTTCAGGAAGGCATCTCCCACACTCGACACAAAGCACCACTTCTGGGAATTATGTGTTGAGCCACACATATACAGAAACTTAGAGAGCGCTCTACATGAGGAACACCAAGTTACTCTACCGAATTTCTGCAGTGCAGACACCTTTCAAATAAGCCATGTAAAAAAGCTATGACTAAGAAACACAACAGCCAAGCTGCCAATTACTGGATGTAAGTTTGCTTAATAAAATCTAAGGTTCCATCACATCAAAAATAAAGATCAGATTTCACAGAAGGAAAAATAATATGAATTTGTTCTGATGTATATGAGACTAATACAGAGGGTGAAGTGTGCTTGTATTCATCTTTTGTTACCAGTTATATTGAGCATTAGAATTTTACTAGTTTTTCCCCTTTGTTAAAATGTATATACATTTCTGGCACTGCCGGTACATTGACCTCTTTGCACCAGGTGATGCTCGTTGCAAATCATCCCAAATCATCCCTACATTTTACTTATTAGTGGAGCCTATAACAGGGAGCTTAGGGCACAAAGGGTGCCAACCCATTGCAGGGCAAAATCACACATATGGGCAATTTGGAAATGTGACTCAGCCTACATTGCATATCTTTGAGCTGTGGGAGGAAACCCACGAACCATGGGGAGAACATGCAAACTCCACACACAGGGCAGAGGCAAGACGGGAACCCCCAGTCTCAGGGGTTTGAGGCAACGGTTGTAACCACTGATCCACCATCTCCCCACCTCCCAAATCAGACTGGACAATTAGCCTGGGCCTTGGGCATAGGCCGTATGGGCAAATACTAGATTACTATGGGTGTCATCCACCCATAGAGGTGCCACTGCAGCGACTGGTGGAGGAATTAGTTGCAATGTAAGGGGCACCAGCTAAAATCTTGCCTAGGGCATGAAACTAGTCAGGGCTGGCTCTAGACACCACAATAACATGCTGATTGCACAAAGAGGGCCTGAATGCAGTTTCTTTAGCACTGTATTCTGGTATGAATTTCCAGCATGAGTCATTGGCAGTGGACAAGCAGGTTTCTCAAAAAGGCAATTACAACAAGAAAGTCCTAGGCATTCAGGGACCTAAACAGGTATTCAGCAGATATCCGAAAAAGGATACCACAACAGGAAAATCCCAGGCTTTCAAAGGCCTAAACTGGTATTCAGCAACATTAGAGGCTGGTGACAAAACGGGTAACTGGAGACGGAGCCCAGTGGCTGACTGTATTAGCAATGCTACCTGATATAGCACAGTGTGACAACAAAGCAGTAAGACGGAGGTCCAGGTGGAGTGTGTACAGTCGGATTCACACAAGTGGCCGCAGCTGTGCTTTGACATCTACTCGAACTGGCCGCCATCAGCCATCACCCTCTGGAGGCTGTTGCATTTCAGCTCTCTGATGAGGCGAGTCCTGTTTTCATGCTGAAAGCAGTGAACACCGAAGTCTCGCTGGCAAAGACTTTTTGGACCGTGCGTAAAGATTGCCTAACATGGACCTTTAACAATTCCAACATTTTGACCAGTTTTTACTCTTTATTACTAATCAACACGTAAACCTCCAGTAACAGCAAGCATCATAATTGCTTACACCGTGAAATGACTGCTATGAGACAGTTCGGCGTTCTGCTCCTTCGTCTCTCTACATCGGGGCCTCCGTCTATCAATATTTGAATGTCTAACTTCCATAATGAGCCCAAAGTGAATCAAAAAGAAATCACAGCAAATACAGCAACCCAGAAATAAGTCACCATCCACAGAGTCAGGCTATACGGGTGGAAACCCAACAAAAAAAACCTCAAACAATATAAAATCTAAAATACTCAGTTATACTCAACTTTCCATAGAGTATTACACTTCATCATGAGTCACAAGGTAACATTTATAGCATTGCAGAAAAGCAAGTATACACAAAGCTTATAAGCATTAATCTCTGTATGTACACAAGCTCAGTTTCATGCAATGGGGTTCATCAGTATGTATCCTCTGAAGTTATATTGAAAAATGAGATCATTTTGCACCAATTCATTTCACAATTTGTTAACCCATCCCCAGCATAAAATGAGAAATACTTGCACTTGCAATGGATACTTTTTACAACTCTTTCTACTCAGGACATCCAGTCCCCTTAGAACATCCACACACACAAAAAAAAAAAAAAAAACTGTAAAACACGAGAAGAAAAACGTCAATTAAAAATTTAAATTTTTAGAGCACAGGAGCTCGTGTGTGTGAAAGGCAGCGCTAGCACAGAGCACAGGAGCTCGTGTGTGTGAAAGGCAGTGCTAGCACAGAGGACAGGAGCTCAGGTGTGTGAAAGGCAGTGCTAGCACAGAGTACAGGAGCTCGTAAGATTCTGAGACTTGTATGCTAATTCTTACAAGTAACCTTGGTATATTCCACCATGTGTTCTACAGGTGTTATGTAATCAGCACAATATCGTGTCACGCTGCTTTTAGCCCCAGCAAATGTGGAAAGGGCCCTTTTCATAGTTGTGACCACAAAGGGAGTCATTAGACACACAGAGGACCCCAGCAAATGTACATTTATATTTTGAACACAAAGAAGTAAGAAGCAGAGCACTGCACCATCATGCCTTAGACTGCTTACCCAAGACTGATATGTTAACCTGGCTTTTGCCAGAGCCCAGTGTGTTGTTCACCTCACAGGTAAAAGTGATGTTTACAGTTTCATCCACCTTCTCCACCGTCAGCTTATTAGCGTTAATTTTAACGGCCTTTGGCATTTCACCTGACGTGCTGATGGACAGAGGGACAGAGAGCAGAAGTCAGACCTACACAATATTGGCATCAACACAGAGACTGATGCTGATCTTGGAGCTCAGCATGACGGCCATCATCAGCCTAAAGCTCTCGCCCAAAGGCAGCAGGTCAAACATGGGAAACCACTAAACCACAACATCATACGTCGGATTTAAACAGACTCAATGCGCATATGAATTTAACTTCATACTCACGCTGTCCATTTAACAGACTTTGGCCAGGGGTTCCCATCCGCCAAACAAACCAGTTCAACATTGGTGCGGCCCAGATACCAAGAGTCATCATAACCTTGTATGGACACCGTGGGAGGATCTAAGCAACAGCACAAGAAACATCACAGGAAATGAACGCATGAACACTAACAAAACCAGAGATCACTTCTAGCTTCAAAAGCATGTCACAGTAATGACTACATTTCGATTGGCGCCGTTATTTTTAAACCATCAGCAAAACCAAAATGTCAGCAGATTGAGGCAAGATCTTACACTCAACATTCAGTTTCATGTTAATGTTCTCTGGCTTATCCTGAGCTCGATGGTTGATAACACAAGCGATGGCTTTTCCATTGTCCTTGGCTGTGGGAACGAGCCAGTATTCGCTGGTGACCGTCAAAGTATTGTTGGCCTCCAGTTTGGAAACGTTGGTCCATTTGCCCCCAAACGACGTATCCCAGTAGATAAATGGATCGGGCTGCCCCCCCGCTGACTGGCAGCGCGCCACCACAACTGGCACCGTTCCCACAGGCACCGTCACAACCCCACCAGAGTTCTTAGGCTTAGCTGATGGGGAGGATACAGAGCAAAGGAGTCTGGGTAAATAATAAGCAACCGCTTATGGAGAGTGAATGCACTAACATGGCAAACAGAACACAGAAGGGCTTCACCAGTAAGCACTGACCAAGCATAATGAGTTTGGTGACGGCTTGTTCAGTCCCGGTGGGGTATGTCGTATATTCACATACGTATGACCCTACATCGCTCGGTACGGCATTAGACACACTGATGGAGGGGTTGCTGAGAGAAGCAGAGATGAAGGAGACCCTTCCTTGCAAAGAAGAGGTAGGGTAAGTGGGTCCATATAAAGGGTTAAAGACGGCAATATTCTCTCTTTTCCCCTTTGCAGGTTCCTTAGCCCATGAAACCTGGGTGAAGAGTGTAGGTCGTTACTGACAAGACAGTTTGTTGAAAAGATGCTAGATATATTCTGGCCTAGTTAAGGTCTTACCTGTGTTAGTGTTATACCCGTGGTCCCCTCAATTCTGCAGCGTAATTGAAATGTCTCACCAGGTTTAGACACCACCTCCTTGTCAACCTTCACAATCTGGGATACTGCACCTAGGGAACACATTGGCATACACATCAGATTAAGAGTAAACCCATGTGCTGTCAGACGGGGACACTGACTGACAGAAATTACAATGCAGCTGCAGAGCTCTGCTGCATTTCTCAGCTCACAGTACTGCTACACCAGAAAGCTACTACATGGCATCGATCCCACTTCGAAATCCATACGAAAACCATTAACTGAGACAACATTCAACACCTTGACTTTAAATTCAACATCGTAAATGTGTTGAATTGAACTGAAAACTAACCAAAAATCATACATGAGAAATGCATATTTATTCTATTATACTTTTTTTTTTTTTTACTACATAAAACTAAGCAAATTGGCAGTTATAGAGCAGCACCCATATTAGGTTACCTGAAGCAAATTGACATTTTAAGTAATTGTAGACATACCAAAGCGTGTATAAATTCCATCCATCCACTTATCCTTATATTCAAGGTCCAGGTGGCCTGGAGCCTATCCTAGGCAGCCTAGGATGCAAGGCAGGGGACACCCCCCGACAGGGTGCTAACCCATTGCAAGGCACGTGCACACATGCCAATTTCAGGTTGGTCAATCCACCTAACTAGCATGTCTTTAGAGCTATAGGAAGAAAGCCACACAAGCACAGGGAGAACAGACACACACACACACACACACACACACACACACACACACCAGATTTGAACCCATGAACCTGTAGCCAACATGTTTCCCTCATTTTAAAATAGAAAACAACAAATTGGACTTGTGTAAATCACAGTAAAAATAGTGGCAGAAAGACTAGTCAAATTGTGACCTACTTTAAAAAGACACCAGCCAGAGCTGTACGCCTTCATTCATATGTGAAACATACACAGTCTTTCACACATCACTGTCACTAACACAGCTACTAAGGCACCAACAACAGCATTGTCTGTGTGACAACTAAAAATAGATTTTACAGGACAAACTTAAAGATGAGAACAAAGTGATTAAAGTAACATCCATCCATCGCTGCTTATTCAGTTCTGGTTTGAGGAGGTGTAAGTAACATATAATTATACAATAATTAATTATATAAGACTGATATTTTGTACTATTATAACCTATAAAGCCGAGAAAATGTAACAGTTTGCAACTATGATAATACCTTTTTATACCATATTAATTATCTGCAGGTCTGAAGCACAATACGCGCACACAGACCACACACACCGCGCAATTTGTTCTTTGCATTCTAGGTGAAAATGCATAACTAAAAATAGAAACGGTGATGTAGAACTGTGAGAAAATTACAGTTACGGGACATTTTCCAGCAGCGTGTATAACAAGAATATAGGCGAGCTTGTGTGGACATGGTAGCAGTGTTGTGTTCATTATTTACAGCATGTAATCTATTACTAATTAACTACTATAAATGTAGTTAGTGATGTAATCTGTTGGATTACATAAAAATATACTCATGTAATTACTTTTGGATTCCATGTGATTTATTTGTGGTTTTTTGTTTGTTTTCATTTGGTTTATTTGCTAGAATAAAATTAGCCAACAAAGGGTACCTCTTAATGTTTCTTAAACTGTTCTGCATAACCAAGGACACCACAAAGAGGTAGAGACCTGGGGTGACTCCACACGAAAGACTGAAGTCAGTGGTATCTGGCACTGGATTTAAGAGTGCTTAGAGCATTGCAAACTTCACATACAGACAGTAAATATTTGAATAACACAAGTCACACATCCTAAGGCCTCTATCCTGCCAGTAAAGTGCATAATGCTCTCAGAATTACCTTTACTGGAAAACAAGTTTCTACATAGTCCATTCATCCACCAAAACCTTCTGGAAACCAGTTTTATTTTCTGTAAGTGTTGCAACTCTGATTCAGGCAAAGCAAAAAGGGAGAATTTGGAGCAAATGTCCAGAGCATTTTATCCGAGATGACTGAAGATCTGACTTAAGAAACAGTTTAATTGCAGATTTTCATGTGGTAAAACATTACGAATCACCCGTAACATGCATACAGCAATCACTAATCATCTCTTACTGTCATCCTGTACATATGCATGTTGTACATACATGGGGGAGTGGTGGGCAGCCAGCCACATGTGGCACCCAGGGAGCTGGCGCCAAGTGTCTTGCCCAGGGACACACCTGGCAGCTGGGCCAGCACTCGAGCCAAGAGACTTCCACATCCCAGCCTGATGCTCTACCCACTGAGTCACCAGGCCACTTTTTTAAACTTTACTGTTTTTTTATATTTATTGTCAGATTTTATTCACAGGAAGAATTTGGATTTTTTGTTGTTTCCCAACAGAAACGTAACCATCAAATCCTTAGACTAACTGTAATGTGATTACAGGTAGTTTCAAATGTATCATAACCTGATTACAAGTAATAAATATTTGTAGTCTGATTACACAATCCAGATTACATGTATTCTGTTACTACACAACTCTCAGCTCCAGTGACAAACGCACCTTCCAGCTGTAGACATGCACATTTTGGTCCTGCTTGCGTATCACTTACACCATCCATATCTGCTTATAAGCACAAATGTCAGCAGCTAATAGTCCATTCACATTATGTGACCGATTAACCATCAATAGGCAATGACATTGCTCATTTACAAAAAGTTTAACCTCCTACTTGCTTGACAACCAAAGTGTATATACCTACCGTACTGCATGTAGAACTGTGTTCCTGAATAAGCACAAGACACCGTTTTTAGCACAATGCATTGAATTTATTAAAAGTACTAAATGCCAAAGAGAGTCAGATCTGAAGAGCTAAAGCACTCATCCTAGGGAAATAATGCAGATACTGTAAACAAGGACAACATTCTTGACAATTGGCAAAACACCAACACAGAAAGAAAGCGCAGGAGGACTGGCAAGATACTTCACTGGATCAGCCAAGCACATAGTCAACAGCTGCTAGTTAGTGGCCCATGGCTGATGGCCAACAGTCTCTCTGGAAGTCTCAGCAATACAGATCACAAAGCAAACACTGGAGTGCTGGAGCGGTGGGAGGAGCTAAACAGGATTTAGTTCAAAAAACAACATAAGGGGATAAACAAGATGTGAATTATTTTAGTGCAGATCGATGGATTACTGAGGTTTTACCAGACATCAATGAATTGCAGCCATGTGGTATTTCTAAAGCTCACGAGACGTGTTTCCTGATGGAAAACTGACTTTTCAGAACTCAAAAGCAACTTTCCCAAAGATTGCGCAAGCGTACCTCTTCTATGCAACATTGACAGCAGTGAAAAGTTGGAACCGTTAATCATCAGTAAGAGCTTACAGCTTCGCTGCTTCAAAAACATTAGCTTCCAACAGCATATGAAGCTAATGAGGCTCACAGAAACGCCTGGCTGACATGAGACATATGGAAGGAGCAGTTGAATAAGAGAGACCGAATGATGCAGGAAAAGAGACAGATTGTGATTCTGTGTTATAACAGTGCTGCTCACAACAACAACATGAAGCTGACAAACTATTTTCTTCTCCTTGCCACCAAACACAATGTGAGTCACCCATTCATCCCAAGGTCCGATGTATAACCAGCAACTTTAAAAAACACTACAAATCATTGGTGTTGCGTCATTTCACCTACAATGAGACAAGAGGCAGTGGGAGTCGTGGGTAAGATGACAATGCTGGATGTCCTCCATATGCAGAGGCCTGCATGGGCTCATGTTATAGTATCAACCGCTAACAACTGCTACGGACAAGTACAAAGATCCACACAGCGGCAAAACTGCAAGCAGGAATGACACTAGTGAAAATGTTTGTGAGTGGATATTGACCTGGCAGCAGGTTTAACAGAGGGCACCTTTAATTGTTATGTGGCTGTACACACTAACTTTCACACTGCTGCAGACAGCACAGATGTGGAGCTGTGTGTAGGCATACTAGCACACACAGACTGTGAGGAGTGTGACGGCGATTAAACAGGTAGCATACAGACTCCAGCAACTCACAGGTGCCATGCAGAGTCTTCACGCTATATGAACTTACTTACAAGGTGGTGGCTCTGACTCTTGTGAAAAAAATTAAGTCATCATACAGTGAACACTTGTTGCAATCATCTGCTGTACATTATAGCAGAAGTTAATTTGATTTCATTTGATATGCTTTAAAATGAGTTGAAGATCGTCTTAATACCTTCATTAGAACGTTATCATTAGAAAGTTATCAATTAACTGATTAGCAGTTCTTCCATGGGAGGCACAGTGGCATGGTGGTTAACACTGTCACCTTGCACCTCCAGGCCTGGGGGCTCGATTCCCACCTTGGATCTGTGTGCGTGGAGTTTGCATGTTCTCCTTGTGCTTGGTGGGCTTTCTCCGGGTTCTCCAGTTTCCTCCCACAGTCCAAAGACATGTGGGTTAGGTTGATTGGTGTTTCCAAATGTCCCGTAGTGTGTGTGTGTGTGTGTGTGTGTGTGTGTGTGTGTGCGTGCGCGCGCGCGCGCCCCCCCTGTGGTGGGTTGGCGCCCCACCCTGGGTGTCCCCTGTACTGCGCCCTATGTGTTCTCTGATTGGCTCCAGGCTTCCCTGAGACCCTTAACAGGATTAAGTGGTATAGAAGATGACTGATGACTGACTGACAGTTCTTCCATTAACTTCACTTTCCTCAGAGCTGCCCAATGCCATTAGCCTCAAGATGTAGACAGCAGGCAGTTTTCACCGACATTGTCGATGATTAACTCACCTTGATCACAAAACAAGCAGAGCATGGTTTATTCTGGCAAAGACCTCTTCCAGATTTATATCACCATGAGTAGGAAGTGATTCCATAATGGCAGAATTACAGGTGCTTTTCCACCACACCAGGTACCAAACTATTGGTACTAAAATAATACTTTCAGTACTTACCTTTATCCACTGCCTTCTGGTGCAGTACCAATACCAAAGTGCCAATCTTACTATATATGGTGCTTCGGTTCATAGGGGTAGGACTCGCAAACCTGTTAAATGCCAATTGGCATTTGTTGCAGCAATATCTGCACTTTATTTGGAGTAATAAACAAGAAACTGCATGAAACTGGATTTTTAATGTAAACAGAATGGCCACCACTCCGAATATGATCCACACTGGCCTTAGTCTATGACTGGGCAACAGCAGCCTGCATAAACATGCAAAATACTGCAGCAATAATTGCACTACAGTCAGCGTTACAAGCAAAAACTGCATCTAATGGGATTTTCAATCTTAAAAAGCTGCCAAATCACCATTCCGGGTCCGTTCCTAACAAGACTTCTGCAGACATAGGCTTTCATCATCTGCTTTGTCCTATGAAATGTCAATACAGTCACCCATGATTTGGGCAAGTATGAATTTTTTAATTACAGCCCACATTTGAGATACTGATTCTTGCAATTGTTCAAAAGGTTGACCTAAAACATTGGTCTAGTTACACCAGTACCAAACCTGACCAACTATTTACCAATCTGTATAGCGGTAAAATGTTTGGCAGTGATCATAGCAAAAGTGCAGTGTGTTATAACAGCCTCTAACTAACAGAAACAAGTAAGCTTACCTGGGTGTCTGTTTGGCCGACACCATGCTGGATACAATAGTGTGACACAGAAAAAAATACAGAAAATCAGGTATTCTGTTTACTATCAGCCACAAACTCACTTCTTTAATCATTCCAACAGCCCACAAGTTATAATTAAGACTTCATACAGAAAATAGAGCCTGCCACCTTGTCCAGCAGGCACAGGTGCCCCACATATAGTACCCACCAGCAGCTAATGTGCGCGCACACACACACACACACACACACTACGGGCAATTTGGACACACCAGTCAACCTAACCTGCATGTTTTTGGACTGTGGGAGGAAACCGGAGCACCCGGAGAAAAC
>JABJVR010049159.1:19950-60392 GCA_025773905.1 Chitala chitala | reverse complement strand
GTGTCCAAACCATCTAAGTCTCGCCTCTCTCACTTTGTCTCTGAACTGTCCTACCTGTGCTGTCCCCCTAATATGCTTGTTTTTAATCCTGTCCAATCTCATCACTCTCAAAGAAAATCTCAGCATCTTCAACTCTCTGCTACCTCCAACTCTGCCTGTCTCTTTGTCAGTGCCACTGTCTCCAGCCCATACAACATAGCTGCTCTCACTACCGTCTTGTAAAACTTCCCTTTCACTCTTGCAGCTACCCTTCTATCGCAGACCACTCAATGACACTCTTCTTCACCCACTCCATCCTGCCTGTACTCTCTTCTTCACTTCCCTACTACACTCCCCATGAGTTTGAAGGATTGACCCTAAGTATTAAAACTTGTTCACCTTCGCTATCTCTGTTCCTTGCAGCTGCACCATTTCACCACCCTTTCTCTCATTTACACACGTACTCTGTCTTGCTCCTACTGACTAACATTCCCCTTCTCTCCAGTGCATACCTTCACCTCTCCAGGTCCATTTCTGCCTGTTCTCTACTTTTGCCACAGATCACAATATCATCTGCAAACATCATAGTCCATGGAGACTTCTGTCATACCTCATCCGTCAACCTGTACATCACAATTTTAAATAAGAAGGGCCTGAGAGCCGATCTTTGATGCAATCCCACCTCCACCTTGAACTAGTCCGTCATTCCTACTGCACACCTCACTGCTGTCATGCTGTCCTCATACATGTCCTGTACCACCCTCACATACTTCTCCGCTTCTCCTGATTTCCTCATACAGTACCACAGCTCCTCTCGTGGCTCTCTGTCATATGCTTTTTCTAAATCCACAAACCCACATTGCAACTCCTTCTGACCTTCTCTGTACTTCTCCATCAACACTCTCAAAGCAAACATCGAATCTGCGGTGCTTTTTCTTGGCATGAACCCATGTTGCTGCTCACTAATTGTCACTTCATGTCTCAAGCTAGCTTCCACTACTCTTTCCCATAGCTTCATAGTGTGGCTGATCCACTTTATGCCTCTGTAGTTACAACAGCTCTGTGCATCTCCCTTGTTCTTGAATATCAGAACCAGTATATTTTTTTCTCCACTCATCAGGCATCCTCTCACTTTTCAAAATGTTGTTAAACAATCTGGTTAACCACTCCACTGCCACCTCTCCTAAACATTTCCATACCTCCACTGGTAAATCATCTGGACCAACTGCCTTTGCATTTTTCATTCTCTTCATAACTCTTTGCACTTCATCCTTACTAATCCACCTGACTTTCTGACTCACTGTATCTACATCATCTAACCTACACTCTCTACCATTTTCTTCATTCATCAGCTCCTCAACACACTCTCCTCAGTTCTCAACACCTTCTCTTCTGCATCCTTTGTCATCCTAACCTGTAGCACATTGTTCAAGCTCAATCCCTTCGTCTGGCCAGTCGGTACAAGTCATTTTCTCCTTCCTTAGTGTTCAACTTCTCATACAACTCATTACATGCCTTTTCCTTTGCCATCTCTCTCTTCACCTTGTTCCGTGTCTCCTTATACTCCTGCTTACCGATCTCATCTCTCCTATTATCCCACTTCTTTTTTGCCTGCCTCTTTTCCTTTATGCTTTCCTGGACTTCCTCATTCCACCACCAAGTCTTTTTGTCTCCCTTTCTCTGTCCAGATGTCATGCCTAATATCTTCCTAGCCAGTTATCCTGTACATCTTTGTGTCCACCCAGCATCTGACTCACCTCCTCCCTGAATTTCACACCAATGGCTTCCTCTTTCAGTTTCCACCATCTGATCCTTGATTCAGTCCTCCCCTTCTTTCTCTTCCTAACCACCTTACAGACTACTATACGATGCTGTCTAGCTATGTTGTCCCCTGTCACCACCTTACAGTCCTTAATCTCTTTCAAGTTGCATCTGCTGCATAGAACATAGTCCACCTGCGTACACCTTCCCTCACTCTTATAAGTCACCCTATGCTCTGCTCTCTTCTTAAAATATGTATTCACCACTGCCGCTTCCATCATTTTTGCTAAATCTATCACCATCTGCCCTTCCGCATTCCTCTCCTTGACACTGTACCTACCCATCACCCCCTCATCACCTCTGTTACCTTCCCCAACATGTCCATTAAAGTCTGCTCCTATCACTACTCTTTCTTCCTGTGGTACACCCTCCACCATTTCATCTAACTCACTCCAGAAATGATCTTTCTCTTCCATCTCACATCCCACTTGTGGAGCATATTATATGATGACATTAATTATTACCCCTTCAATTTCAAGTTTCACACTAATCATCCTATCAGATACTCTCTTCACTTCCAGTACACTCCTACTATACTCTTCCTTCAGGATTACCCCTACACCATTTATTTTCCTATCCACACCATAGTAGAACAGTTTGTACCCATCTCCAATGTTCCTTGCTTTACTACGCCCTTCCACTTTGTCTGTTGGACACACAATATGTCTACTTTTCTCCACTCCATCATGTCAGCCATAGTGCATACATTCAGAGTTCCTACTTTTACCGCCGCACTCTTTTGCTTTCTCTTCTCCTGCTTCTTCCAAATACAACTTCCCCCTCTCTTTGTCCTCCTTTGCCCAACAGTAGCCCAGTTTCCACCAGTACCCTGTTGGTCGTTTATCCGGGCTTGGGACCGGTGCCTTGGTGGCAGAATTCCACCTTTGTGGCTGGGTTAGTGTAGTATTTTACACAAAACAAAAATATGACATTAATAGCCTATGCAATGTAAATTAATTGAATCGGGTATATTGCACAACTTGTATAACTGATATTAATCATTAACCAAGCTGGGGAGTGAAACACATTAGTATTATTTAAGTGCCCTGTAGTGGGTTGGTGCCCCACCCAGGGTGCCTCCTGCCCTGCACCCTGTGCCTCCTGGGATGGGCTCCAGGCTTCCCGCGACCCTGAATTGGACAAGTGATATAGAGAATGGATGGATGGATGGATATTTTAAAGGGCCTCCCTGAGTGAACTTTTGAGTAGCTGAATATAGCACTGCTGACACTGAGGAAGCCATTCTGCAACCCACAGACAAGCAAAACCTGAAAACCTGAAGACCTGGTCTACACTGCTTCACCTTTGAGAACGTCTTATTTAATTCAGCGCCACATTAACATTTCCTTCGATCTATAGCATTATTTTAAAATAAACTACAATGTACTTTTATGATCTATTTGACATTTATTTTCAAATTTAGTGATTGTTACAGTATTTGGTCGAAAATATCAATCTTCTTTTTTTCAGTAATGCGTTAAGTCTATGACCCCACTGTGATTAATTTTTACATATGCAAAGTACTTACTCGTATATGGTTATTAAGAATAACATATTTTCTATGCGAAACCTTTTAGGTTACACGACATTTTCTTTAGTTACCAGATAAAGATACTAACAATAACTTGTCATGACTCACACAGAGCCAAGCTTTCATGTGCACTGAACGACAAAGAAACGGGGGGGAAACTATGTATAATCTGAACTTCATAAAATAATGTTTCTCGCGTGCACCATCTTAATTGCCGCGCGCTCACGTGGCAGTGCCCGCGAGCTCGCGCCCGCGTTTCAGTGACTCAGTGCTGCTCCTGGTTTCTGCGCTCGCCAGCGGCTCCTCAGAACGGTTGTCACTGACACTTTTTTTGGCGAAAATGTCCAAACTGGAGCAGGTTCTTATTCTCGATCCGCCGAACGACCTCAGATTCAAAGGTGAGGGAAGGCCGCCGCTGTCCGAGCCGTAGACCGGAGCGGAGCGGCGGAGTCCGGGGACAGTTTCGCACTCCCTCCGATCGCTTACGGCGAGCCGCCGCCGCCGCCATTTTGAGAAAGGGAGCGGGGACTTGTAGGCCGCTGCGGTCTACCTGCGGGACTGGCCTCCTCCCGGGATTCATTACATTGTTTTCTGTGTTTGGACCGGGGTTTACGGGGAGGGCGACGGCGTCGTAATTCTGCCACCTGTCTGGACATTTGTCAGGCCCGTCCGCCTCAGCGTTAACCGGCTAATGCTAATTAGCTTCCCTTTCCCAGCAGACCCGCGACATGGCTAGCCTTCGCGTGACGGGATGCTAGCTTGCTAACACGGGAATTACGCTTAAAATTAAAGACGTGGGGAAAGCAGGGGATCGCTTCTTAAAATAATTTTAACTTTGCGAGACTAGTAGATTAATTTACAGTAGCACGGCCTGTGTGTTTTTCCCCCATGCCAATATTTGCACAGTTTATTGCTACTAAACTAATATATGGCGGTTTGGCTTGATGACGGACGCTAGCTAAGTTGGCTGGTTTCGTAACGGGAAAATAACGTTGAGTGAAGGCACACGATCTGCTTTCTGCTGTGGTTAAATGTGTGGAGGACCATAAATCAGATGATGGAGGAAAACCCTGCTCCACGTGTATAAGAAAATTCTTGGTTGATGGCTGGCTTTAGATGGCTTAAATTTCTGTCTTGTGAGGCGCATTTATTAAGCTATGGTTGACTAATAACTTGCAGCGTGTCTCAAAACTTTTCGTCATTATAACATCGAGGCATGCAGAAACATCTGGACACACTAATGTACATCTAACACGGAGACGGTGAAGCCGGCGTTGTGTTAATTACCGCCCCCGGTCCAATTACCACTTTTAACATGAACTGCATCTCCATAAAGGTCAAGCTTAGATTGGTGTGCTTGAAGATTTTGTCATAAACCCAACATATAACTTGTTGGTAATGGTTTATTGTCCATTCTGATTTCAGTAGGGGGCAGTAAGAAAAGACACGTTGGTGACATGAGGTCTTCAGTGCTGTTTGGGGTCAGGTCCACGGGTGAACACGTCATTTCTCCTTCAGCTTCACACACACTTCACCTGCCTGCTTGGTAATGTAGGAGTTGTATGTTGTCATGGTTCAAAGTGTGTAAAGTGGACGCATATAGTTTGTGTTCATTGGTTTACAGTTTGAGGTAAACATGTCTTTTTAGTGGCCTTATTAAGACAAGGGAAGTCAGCATATGTCCTTCCGTATTGAATTATGGGCTGTTCAGATATCCAGAGAACCTGAGTGACACTTATTACGTTTCACCTGATGAGGGTGATGAAGTGTTGGAGTTGGGTGAACGGATCGGGCTTTGCTGTAGACCGTCAAGAGTCCTGACCGGGACAGCCAGACTTAAGTTTCTTTCTGCCTCTGTTTCATAGAACACATTTTCATATTTGCACTTCCCCTATCACAACTGCCTTACAAGGTGAAACACGTAAGCCTCTTATCTATTATTTAAAGCTGGCAAAACAAGAGGTAGGTTGCACTTTGAATATTATACGTGCTCAATTATGAGTCGTCACGTGTACTGCCTTATTAGTGATTGGACCTAGCCTTATGTATCGCCTTACGTTCCGGGTAAGTGCATGTGCGGAGTTATACATTACTCTGAACGCGGTGCGTACTTGCATGGGGCTCGGACTGTATTGGTTGGTCACATACGGCCTAAAAAAGATGTAGGAGGTGTAAATATTTAGCCTACACCACACTGCTCTTAGCTGCCAGGAGCTGGGTTGTGTGGTTGCTTGGCATCCCACTTGTTAAGCCCTGGACATGCTGTAGGTTTAATTTGTTGTCAGTGCTTGTCACATACTGGTTTTATTCAGATGGACGATTGTTTTGTAGCAGCGTTTAATGTGGCCGTTGTGTGTGGGTTTATAGCAAGGAGATGATGGAGAAGGTTCAACATTGTAATAAAACCCCAAATGTTTGGTGTCATGCTGAGGGATCAGACTTGGGGGGTTAGACCTTAGAGGTGTGGAGAGGTGATTCTTGTTAAAGTCAAAGCTGTGGGTGTTGTTCACCGCTTATCCAGCAACATCTTGGTTGGTCTTTCACAGCAACTTTAACGATTGGCTTTTCATTATATGCAGGTCAGCTGACATGTTGTTTTTAGAGGGTGGGGTTTATAGATGACACAACTGTGAAAGACTGTTCCTGTCTGCTCAGGCAGTGGACGCTGAGAGCAGAAGTGAACAGTGGCAGCTCTGTCTGTGAGACTGACATGAGATGTTTAATACTGGTGCAGAGGTGTTCAGTAAGAAGTTTTTGGTATGTAGGTATTTGTGTAAAGTTGGCTGCCTGTAGCTGCTTTTTGGTGATGTCATTTGTATTGGTTAAGGCTGCCTTAGCAGTCAGCTGTAGTGGTGTACTTTAGTCAACTGCACAAAGAGTACATTTAATGTGACGTTCACTCCTTTCTCCCATATTAGTGAGTAGTGTTTTTGTCCCCTTCCAGTTCACCAATAACGTACCTCTGTGTTGAAAAATTACCTCTTGATTTATAGCTTTTTTTTACCTGCTGGAAGGCAGTGGGGAGCTCCGCCCTCCTCTCGGTTTACTCAGAGATAAAGGGCGGGACCAAGGAATTTTACAGTCCCTGCTTGTTTACTTTTAGGAAGGCTTGTTAATGCAATGCCCTTCTCCCCTCCTGCCGTCTAGGGTGTCAAACGATAAAGAGGCAAAGAACCATGTGTTCGGTTTGCCTTGCTTTCCAGTCGAGTGGGTATGTGATTAAAAACTAGTTTGCGCAGACTTGTGTGTGAGAATAGTAGCAGACAAAAAGGTGGCTGCTAATTTAACTTTGCTGAAATTGTCTTCAGGTTTAACAAATCATCAGGTCTCCGACATCATTTGTATTGATGTAAAATGTGGGATGATTTACTCCAACTTGCTCAAAGGGTCAAGTTGCCAGTTTCTCCCCCCCATTAAAAAAAAAACCTGTCAAACAACCAACTGGCAATGCTGTTGTTTGACACTGTCATTGACTGTCAATCTCAACACATTATTGTTGGGCTGTTTAACTTGTTTCATTGTAACATTCATTCTTTGGTATGACATGAAGAGAAACCGTCCTTTCTGCTGAAATTATCACAGCCATGCGCAACCTTTGGTTCTCACTGCTTTGACTGTGTTTTCCCAAGTTCTGATGTCTATATGTACCTTGAATTTGTATAAAACGGTCACATCGATGCAACTTTTGTTGGGACAGAGTGCTCTAAGTGTTGGACAAGAAAACTTGCTGCAGTTGTTTACTGACATGATAAAAGGCTAATGAAAACTAGCTGGCTGGTGCTGGAGGTTTTAATGAGTGGGTCCCAGACACACTGAGCTTTGCACAAGGACTGGGGATAAGTTTATGAATGAAAGTGGATCTTTTATTAGGAAAAGGGGGCGTTTCTGCTCAAGTCGTAGCATGCTGGAATGTCCTTATCATCATCTTAAAGTTCTGATTTTGGACTCAGTGAGAGGAGACAGGGTGAATGTAAAAAGTGGAGATGTAGGCCTAATTACTTTAGCTTCTGGGTTTTATCGTTGCCTTTTGAGAGCTAAGCACCAGGATTCTGATCTCTTAGGGTGCTTGACATGATTGTCATTCATTCTTGGTGGGCTGTACTTGTCTCCATGAAGTCTTTGTTTAGAAGATACTCGAAAGAGGAATTTGTGCGCGAGGGTCATGATCGGAGTCAAGCAGGATGTTAAGTGTGTGCTCTCATGCTGACTTAAATGTAATCGTTAGCTGTGTCAGCCAGTGTGTGTTGCCGAGAGTTTGAGTGGTGACCCTGCTCATGCTAGAACAAAGACTAAGTAGATCAGTGGATCCTTTGGTTTTGGGGGACCATAATGGAAGATGCTAATGTTTATGCACGTTATTTTTGTTAGTCATATGGTTTTTGGTAACGTAGTGTTTATTTTTCGTTGCTAATGTTAAGTGGATTTTTTTCCCCTGCATGTTAAGAGTTCAGTCTCACATTTCCTTTTTTTTTTTTTTTTTTTTTTAGCAGATGTAGATCTTTTGTTTAAGAGTAGACCAAGAACTGGTTCTGTTGTCAGGCTACTGACTCTGCTAGAGTTAAATAAAAATATGTGGTTATCCAACGGGATACTCGTAGACCTGAAGTTATCTTGGTTAAA
Source organism: Chitala chitala (assembly GCA_025773905.1). Classification (NCBI taxonomy): domain Eukaryota; kingdom Metazoa; phylum Chordata; class Actinopteri; order Osteoglossiformes; family Notopteridae; genus Chitala; species Chitala chitala. The sequence goes on along the minus strand of JABJVR010049159.1, from coordinate 52,441 downwards.
CATTTCTAAAAAAATGTAACTACTTCCCTAAGTAGTTAAGGCATGCATGCCGACAACTCATGACATGGTGCATTTAGGCGTGTGTGTGTGTGTGTGTGTGTGTGTGTTGCCCATGAAAGGATCCAGATGTTTGAACTTCAGCAAGAACCTGGCTTGGAGCCCCAAACAGGAGTTCCACCTTAAAGAGGGGCCTCTGTGGGTTCCTCGGTGTCTGGGGAGGTATCATGGTAACCTTTCAGATGTGTGTGCGTGCGCGCGCATGCCTATAAATAAAATTGCTAATCATTGCAAGGAATAACTTTTTATTTTTTTGCTGCTTTACATATCTGCACTTCATCTTCTCCATTTTCACTTTCATGTATTTGGGTGGAAATTATCAGGAAGATAATTAACACCTCTTTATTTTTTATTTTATAATGAGGTTTATACCAACAAAGCATAACACCAAATTGTGAAACTCACTTGTGATAATCCAGAGGAGTTGTGGCTTCAGTTCTTTCACCAGTCCCCAAAACCCAGCAGGAGACCATAAACCACTCAGAGACGGCAGACTGTGCTGCTCCAAGTTATTAAAGTGTGAGGCATGTCAATCAAAGGTGTGTAAAGAGTCTGGAGAGCTCTCAGGGTGTCCTGTTTGCTCGCGTCTCTTAACTGCGTCCTGTTTTTTGTGGTAGACTTTCTGATGACTGGCACGTCAAGCCCTGCACATCAGTGTAAACCTGTGAGGTCTGAAATTGGTGCCATATGTAGATGTCCCTTTGGGAGGACATGAGGATGGTGCCAGGAATGGCTTCCATGTAGCTTTGCTAAGGGAGATGGGATACTGCTGTCAGCTGTAAGGACTGTGGTGTGGAAGAGGAAGTGGAATCTGGTTCTGTTTGCTGCTGCTGGCTGATATACCTGACTCCCAAAACGGGCCCGAGGTGTCCTCTGCAAAGCAGGCTCAGCCAGTCCAGTCCCTGTGTTTTTTTTTTTTTTTTTGTAAGAATCTCAGGCTGGAGTTTCTGCAGGCGGTTGCTGGGTTCCTGTAAGCCTCCCATAATTCTTTCTGACTGTATCCTCATACCTTCTTGTGATGGGACAAACTGCTGGTTATTACAGGCAGAAAAACACCCAGTGTTCAGGTTATTGTTTTGCTGTTTAAATTGGTGGAAGTGTCAAACTAAAAATATGGAGAGACCTGCATTTTTGTTTGATAATCCTGCTGATGTTTGACAGAGGTGCGTGTTGTGTTTCCTGTGGACCATGTGACGGTGCTGTTGTGTGACCCTGCACTTCCTTATTGCTGTTTCATATGGCAGCGCTGTTTGACCTCTGCTTGTGGTTTAGATAAAGGCAAAAAAAACTTTCAAAATGTGCACACAACTGCTGTTTTGTGGTCATCCTGCCTTCAGGAAATAGAGATTCAACTAAGAAATGGCTTGTGAGGAAATTTATCTAAACATATTTAGTGGACTTTTGCTTAATTAGCGTTTGAACACTGGTAATAGCTTGGGGAGTGTGGGGCCTGTTTGGGTCCTGATTCTGTGAGAGCAGTACAGAACACAGGCCTGTCCTCCCTGAAGGTGAGCACACATGCCTGGTGTTTTCTGGCTGTGGAGGAGAGCCTGAGGCTTGTTCCAGGCTGTGGTCCTGTTCTACAGGCTGTTGGTCTGCTAGTGACTGTCTGGCCCCTCCTGCTGAGCTCTGTGGAGACCAGGTTGTGGATGTCCCGTAAGTGCACCCACGCCGAGGTCTCTCACAAGCCATTATTCTTCCTGCTGAAGTACCTGCTGACTCATGCCAAAGGCTGTCCTGTTCAGCTCTCCACCAGATTTCAGCTTGGAATCTGATTTTGTCACCAGGAAACTGTTGTATAGCAGTGAAACTGAGCTGTGAGTTAACCTGAATTTCTTTTCCTGGTTGATGAATTCATTTTTAAGGTCTTTTTGGTGTGTGTGTGTGTGTGTGTGTGTGTGTGTGTGTGTGTGTGTGTTTTTGGGGGGGGAACAAAAGTCATTAGGTGGTTTGGGTCCTGCTGGGGCTTCCTGCAATGTTTCAGTGTGAGAATCACAAGTGACTGTGAATGTTGTTGAGCAGTGTACTGCTGCTTTCTCCTTCTGTGAGTGTTTCATACACACACTCACTCACTCACTCTTCTTTAGTGCTTTCTCAAACTGCCATAACAAAAGTATATGATAAGAGCGAAATGGTGAATGTTTGCTTCTTCTTGGGGGCAGGGCTGATAACCTGCCAACACCATGGGCACTACACGTTTTCCTCTGGGATGTAGGCCAAGGACGATATTATGGACATGTTGCCTGGGAAACAGCAGAAGTCTATAGGGCAGACATACTTTTTAGTGTTTGAGGAGCTAGATGGAGAGCGTGCCTTGTGAAAGGCTTTGTCGTTGTTCTGTTACAGCCAGACGGGTCTCTGTATGATACCACTCATAGTCGTGCTGGTGTACTGGCAGTACCCAGGCCGGTCTGGCACAGGGTGTGTCTGTCGGGTATGGGGCGAAGGAGAACAGAGTGGGCCACATTGGCATTAAAATGGCAACGGCTGTGTTGAAACGCATGCAGTGTGCCTGCAGCTGGCATTATAACAAACTTTAATTATCCTGAGGGAGATTCTTGTGCCATCAGCATGGTCAATGCAAGAAAGGCAGAAATACAGGTTAAAAGAAAAATAAAAGGGTAAAAAGGTAACAAAATTGAATGGGTAGCTTATTAGAGTAATGTTGAAATACAAAAGTACATGTACATTATAATGAACAGGGTGTACTAATAGTCATGGTAGAAGATGAATGTAGTTAATGGAGGGAAGGTGTTATATCTGACAGAACCACTGTCTGGAGCCTGTTAGTGGATAGCAGGCCCCTGTTAGCGCTGGGTCAGTGCTCAGTATGTATTTGGCTCCTGGGGGAAACCTGGGTCTGCATTGAAGCTGTGGGGGGGGGCAGGTCCATGTGGCTGCCAGTGCTTTCCCTACCTTGGGTTTCAGTGGCCCTGTAGACTTCTCTGGGCCTGGCCACGAGGTGTGTGCATGCCCAGGCCTACATGTTCTGCCCTCATCTGCAGCACTGACTGACTGCAGTGGGGGCAGGTGGTGCAGGCCCCGAATGTGCCCTGCCGGTATGTGATGAAGTGCAGCCTGAGCGGCGTCTGTAGGCCCGTTGGAGGGTGGGAGAGCTGAGCCCGTGCTGACCCGCACCCCTCCCCACACTGCAGGCCCTTTCACAGATGTCGTGACCACAAACCTGAAGCTGAAGAATCCCTCCGACAGACGAGTATGCTTCAAAGTGAAGACGACAGCGCCACGCCGGTACTGCGTCAGGCCCAACAGCGGCGTGATCGACCCGGGGGCCACCGTCACCATCTCCGGTAAGGGGCTCAGAAATTGGTGAACCGCGTGAATTTGCCACATGCAGAGATGTCGGTCTTCGCTTACACCCTTCGGGTTTACGTGTTAAACACGACGCTTTGGCTGCGATCAGCCGCCATGATTACAACGAGCTGCTGATCCTGTTCATTTGATCACATGTAGATCCTGTTTACGTGCAAGAACAATGATTCGTGTTCATTGAGCTGCTAACTGCAGGAGGTGCAGTCAGGAGGTTACCCACGTATCTGTGCACACGTGATTGCCTGCTTTGTACGTGACGGCTCCTGGCCATGGCCGATGTGCTCTCGATCGTTTTTTTTCCGCAGTAATGCTGCAGCCGTTCGACTACGACCCCAACGAGAAAAGCAAACACAAATTCATGGTTCAGACCATCTTTGCTCCGCCCAATGTATCAGACATGGAAGCCCTGGTAAGAACAGCCTGTTCGTCCACATCGTCACCTTCTCTTTTGAACCGAACACCGTCTGATTTGTTCATGCATGGGAATAAAAACGTTTTTGCGGTTAGCTTGTGTAATGTTGTGTTTTGCCAGCAGAGATTTGGGTTTTGTGCTCAATTTCTGTACTTGCTGTACCAGTTCGTTCAGGCTGAAAAGGTTTATGTTTTGGAGACCTTTCTGCCCTTCTTTGAGCCTGTAGACGTGTTAAATTTGAGAAATTAAGGTGTTTATATGAGAGACTGGTTGTTTGTTAGTGCTTGGGTAGGATTTAAAGCTTGTGAAACCCGTGTTGCCCCAGAATCAGTTAAATCTCTTGAGCGCGTGCAGCATAAATACACTTTTATCCAGCAGAGGGCAGCAGATGTCCTGTCAAATGTCGTAACCCTGATCTGTTGTTTATATCTGTGTTCCTTCTCATCGTTTCCTGAAGGAAGTCACATGGGTGCTAACGTCACCGTGACATCCTTGTGAAATTGCATGCAGTGAATAGTAAAACGTAAACCTAGATGTAAAAAAAAAAAAAAAAAAAAAAAAAAAAAAAAAATGTTATCGACTTTCCCATTCTGTGCACAAAAAAAGTGCACAAAATTTAAGCACTGAAGGAGAAATGAGCTAAAACAGTTTTTAAACTCTGTGATAGGAAGTGGTGTTCCTGGCACTGTATGCGCTGGTGTGTGCGCGCGTGCGTGGAGCTCACTGCAGCAGCTGCCGTTGGCTGTGCTTGAGTAACGCTCCCGTCTGTTTTAATCTGTGCAGTGGAAAGACGCAAAGCCGGACGACCTCATGGACTCCAAGCTGAGATGCGTGTTCGAGCTGCCGGGTGAAAACGACAAACTGGTGAGCACCGTTTCTGCCGTCTTGCTTCCTTTGCCCCGAGGAAGATGAATGTGGGAGGACAGTGGTTTTTATTTGGCTGTCACTCTGAAGTGTGTGATGCTTTGTGACGGTCCTAAAAGTCACAGGAAGGTTTTGTGACACCCAGACACCCCCCAGCCTATTAAACAGTCTGTTCTTCTGCCCCCCCCTTTGGCTGAATGAGCATCAAAACGTTACCCGTTCTGTGCTGGTAGTCACCAAAATGAAACCGTTAGGAGTGAGGATACCGTCACAAACGTAAGGAAAACAAAGTTTCAAGATTTCATTTCACTGGACCTGAATGCTAGATTTTAACGTGATAGAATGAGTTTTTTTTTTTTTTTTTTTAGTCAAAAAGAAAGCATTTCAAGATAATCATTCACTAGTGTTTTAAACCCTTTATGCTTGGGGAGGAAGTGCGTTTTTCAGTGCAAACTTGAGTGTTGAAGGCGTATGTTTGGCTTTCCGTGTTTGGACGTGGGCTCGAGTGATTCGTTAGAATGCCAGCGTTTGGTTGCTGGAGGGTAAGAGGACCGTGTGCGAGAGCTGTGTAAATCCAGTGTGACCTTTTCCCACAAAAACCCGATTGTTTATTGATTGCCGGGCTGTAATCTGATCTTAGCGAAAAGCTCTCTTTCTCCTGTTCCTGTGAAAGGCAATTAGAACTGAGCTACAGATGTTTATGCCAGCAAATGTTTCCTTAACTGTGCTGCTGTTGTAAAACTCTTCATCCTTGTGAGTCCTATAGGGGGAGGTGAGAGACAAATCAATATTCACCTCCCCTCCACTTTTAATGGGTTTGACGCTGCAGTGTTGACTCCCTGTGTTTGGTATTATGCTCTCTCACTGTTCTGATTGGCTGCTGTGAAGGTGGTTATCTCCACAGCGACACTATGAATAAATAAAATACTGGCTGGAAAGAACCATTAATGAGAACAAAGCCAGTAATGGTGCGTTAAATGAAACGGCCCTGAGTAAAGCCGCAGAAATGGTTTTTAGGCCTGTGAGTCTGAGTGTTGATGTTCTGAGAGACTTTTATCAGCCTGTAGCATGATGATGAAAACTGGGCTTTGAGTTCCTGGGACGGTCCAATACGTAGTGATCGTGTCCCCTTCCAGCTGGTGTGGTACAGCAGGAGGTCATAACCTGCTGCTTGGGAGGTGGGCTCCCTATATTGTACCAATCAGCTTCAGGTATCCTAAAAATATAATCCCGCTCTAGTTCAGTTTTTTGGGACGTGCTGACACAGGCTGCTGAGTCCACGTAAGCAGCCGCCCTCGCGCTGCTTAGCATCGATGTTTTCGGAGTTGTTTTGGTTGCCGACGCTCGCTCCGAGGTCTTTGGCTGCACATTCAGGAACCGTTTACTGCAGCTTCCTGTTCGATAAGGCCGAGGGAAGCAGGTCTGGAGGTCATTGGCCTCGTTTCAGCTCGTTAGTGAAATCGGAACGGCTTTTCATAAGCTTATCGCCAGAGCCTCGGCCAAGCGCTGCACATTCATAAAAGGAGCGTTTGGAAGTAGAAATCCTCGCATAGCCAAAGGGTGGTTGGTTGTAAAGGTGCCAGCCTCGTTACTGTATGGAATGCTTTGATCTTGTCCTTAAGCAGTATTTTTGGGCTGCAGAGCATTTCCGTGGGAGACCGTGCCTGTCGGTGTAGAAAACCCCCCCCCCCAATCACCACTGGACTGCTCGTCAGTGGAAACTGAGGAAGACTGGATGGGTTTAACTTCTTCCCACTATAATCATATGTAATTGACTGTAACTGATGGTGCCCTATATGAAATGTTGTGTAAAGGCACCGCTGACGGTCGGCCTGTGGACCACAGCTCTCCCCCCATACCGCATTGGGGGGGTTATCATCGTCCTGGGAACAGGCGGGGGAAGAGGCTGCCTTGTTGTTAACCCCTGTCAAGCCATGTCAGCTTGTGAAAGTGTCTCAGTTTCTTGGGCGGTTGTCGTCCTGTCCGCAGAATGACGTGGACGCCAGCAGAGCCGCGCCCGTTCTCAGCGTGGCCAAGGGGGACGGCCCCGCCAAGCCCGGCAGCGCCTCGCTGGATGACACTGAGCTCAGGAAGCTCATGGACGAGTGCAGGAGGCTGCAGTCCGAGGTGGGCAAGCTCGCGGAGGAGAACCGGCAGCTCAAGGTGCGTCCCTTCCTGGAATTCCGATGGCCCGGACCGATCGCTCGTCACTGTGGATGAGTCATTTAAGGAAATAACGCCACCCCCTCCTTCCTACCTTCCTAAAGGATGATGGCCTTCGGATGAGGAAGGCCCCCCGGTCGGAGCTGATGGCGACCAACACGGGGGCTCTGATGGGCAGAGATCACGTCCCTGGCACGCTCCCGTCCCTGCTGGTTGTCATCGCTGCCATCTTCATTGGATTCTTCCTAGGGAAGTTCATGTTGTAGATGGAGACGCCCTGCTGCCTCCTGTCCTACGGCCTGCGGAATAAAAGTCTCTATTGATCTGCCATGTCATTGGTAGTGCGGCCCCACGGCAACCATGTCTGTGTACAGCATCATAAAGCCAGGCCTTACCTTTAAAAGTTTCACACACGGTTAGTGCACATGCAGAAAAGAAAAGAGGTTTTTTTTTTTTTTTTTTCTCATTTCCTGTTTTTTGGGTGAGGGTCTGGGGTAAAGTTACGGAAATTGTACACGAACACCAAGAGTTTCAAGGTGCCACGTAGACACCTCGGTGGCAGTCGATACATTAAAGCGAAGTTCCCCATTTTCTTAATTTTAATAGGAGTTGAATGGAATGTTGAGTGTCTTGTAAATGTTATTTTAATCCTTTTAAGAAAAGGAAACGGCACCAAGGAAGAGAGAGAGGAACCGATTGCTACCTGTTGCTGAATTGCCTCTTTGAACTTGAGCTCGTTTGTCCGGTTTATCGTTCATCTTCTTGACAAGCTGTTCCGGGGCCACGGGCTGCTTCCTTGTACATCGTCTTTTCACGGCTGACCCCCAGGGCAGCGGTAATGATTATTATATTTTCTTTGTTTCACTTGCCACGAGTTATGTGTTTTTCTTTGTCAGGCAAATGTTGACTGAAATTAAGTTCTCCATTCTTAAAAAAAAAAAAAAAAAAAATTCTGTCCCACACTGTTTAGCATTAATGGGGAGAAAGACAAATTTTTAAACTTCGGTGTTTTGACAAGCTTTTCAGACTCATCACTTTGTGTCTTTCCAGTTTTCCGGTTCTTTCTCCCTGTGGAGTGTATTGTTAAGCGCTTGCCTTCTGTTTGTTTTCCCTTTTCCCGTTCCTTGAGTAACAGAACACGTTTACATGTTCTGCCCCAAAGCAGTTGCGTGATTAAAACCCGTGCACCTGTTTCATTAAAAGACAAGTCAAAGAATTAAAGTTCAGCGTGTTTATAAGGACAAAAGGTAAACCCCCACCTACCCAATGCTACGAAAACATTCGCATCGTTCACATCGTTGGTTGACTTGCCGAATTTCTTAGAATTTGAGATGCTTCTACGAAAATCAAACACACAGACTTGGTGAATATAGCGCCTCGGGCCTTGGAGCAGAGTGTTTCATGTTGGCCAGTAATGCTTTGGTGTTTAGACTTCAGCTTTGATTGAGAAACCTAGGCTACTACTTTGTCCAGTGTTCCTGTGCACGACTGGTTAATTTCCTCTTTGATTGTGACCTAATGAGATGATAACTCAGCATATAAAGCTGCTATTGGTGTTAGGTCCCGAACTGATCATCTCTGAAGAACCTGAGCACATGTTGGGTTAAATGCGAAAGTGCCTGTCCATTACCCCCTTCTGTGGCGGCTGCAGCGTGGCTATCCTTGGACCAGTCCCCTCTAAGCACTGCCCCAGCCTGCCCATGCTTCACAGTGGCAACGCTGGGCAAGTGGAACCCGTGGGGACGGCCTTAATTCGGACCCATGAACCTCGTTCGTGTGCGCTCGAACAGTGGCGTCTTTATGCACCCTGGAAACTGGGCTCGGCGTGCAGCGAAATCTGCGCCTGCAGACCGAAGCGTTTTTGGACAGGACCCCTTGCAGCGGCCTGGCTTGGTTATGCATGCATCAGCGCTCATTTAAATTTACATTTTTGGCAGATTTGGATGTCAGTTACACATCCTTTGTGGCTTCCAATTCAGAGCCCTTTTGAGTACTTCCTTTGGGGCAAAGTTAGGTTGGTAATGTATACTGGTAATACTGTATGAAAATCTGTCACTACAAGACAAGAAGGCATTAAATCTGGAAAATAGCTAAAGTATGTTTGTGCTGTACAACACGTGTCAGTTTAAAGCAAGGATGCTTTGACAAAGACTAATCCACATTCTTCAAAACCATCTGTACAGCAGCTATGAGAATTACATTTTTGCTTAGTAAACATGTTGGTACGTTTGTGTTCATTTAACGTCAAGAAATACCAACTGTTTAAAAAAAAAAAAAAAAAAAAAAAAACTCTTACGTCTTGTAGTCCAGTTCAAATGTTTCTGTGGAAGGTGTTCATTAATTCATTGCCTGCATGCTGCCAGCAAACGTAGTAATGTTTTATCTCATTAAAACATTACTGGCCTGTCACTATTTCGGTTACGTTTACGTTACTTGGCCAAGAATAGTTTTTGCGGTTGGGCAGCAATGGGACTTGGAGCTGCACCACAATACCAGTATGTCATATTGGTTCCAGTAAACCAAATAAAACGTGGATGTTTACGTCTGGACTGAGGTCATGTCCTGAAAATATGGATCAAGAGTATTTGCGAATCTTCATCTTGAGTTTTTCTAATCTGTTGGTGGATATATGTCAGATGTTTAACAGACGCAAAGGCGTTCAGTAGAAAGTCTTTGATCCAAACGAATGAGCAAATAAGTTGTGTGCGAGAAGTTCAGCGGTCTTTATTTGTGTGAACGGGCCAAGAAACAGTTATTTTAATGCGATAAGATAATGGTATTGCACCATGTTCTGTGCATAGCACTGAAGGAGGTTTTGTTGTCCTGGTCGTTGGGTCTAAAATAATCAAGTCGTGTCGGTTTCCGATGTACTTTCTGTGTGATTATCATATTTAAAATCTCGGTATGCTAGGTCCCTATGGTTGATTTTTACTTACACGGAATTCTTAATGAAAATGGAACTGAGAAAAGAAATAAACATGCGGCTTTCCGCTTTATCTGTTTTGCTCTGAATGTTCATGTACAGCAAAATAAAGATTTTTTTGGCAAGAGTTCCACCAATTTCTTGCTTAGAGTCATGCACTGTAGTCTAATTTCAGCAGATTTGCAAGCATGTTAATTTGTTGCTAAACAGTTTAAAAATAAATAAATAAATAAATGTATCAATGTGTAGAGAAGGTCTCAAAGTGCAGCAACTTGACCCAGGTTATAATGGGAGAACATGAAGCTGATTAGGTGTTCAACTTAAAATAGGATAACTTGTCGTTTATAGCATTTTAATTTGGAATATCAGTGGATTACTTTACCCTATAGAAGACGCTTTATACAAGTTATTAGATATCTGTCTATGCATCTGTGCTCGTTTATAAAACCAAAAAATGGTCGTTGCTTTATGTACATCGCTGCCAATTATTTGTGGAACACATGCTATCCCGTTTTCTTGGATGAACTGCATGCAGATTAAAATCTACACTTAAATGCATGTGTTGGGTTTTGCTGAGCCGCAGTGTTGTCAGGGGTATCGAGTACGGCTGAGAAACTGTAACTGAGCTGTTTATTTTGGACACAGAAGTTACAGTTCAGAGTTTAAATGGTTAACGTAATGCTAACTGAATTCGAGCCTGTGTGTGTATTATTTTTTCATCGCTTCAAAGGTATAGGTGAGCTCCAGCCCAGAGTCTGCTTGTCCTAAAGACTCAACCCATAGTTACAGTAACCATGGTCCTTGTGGTGAAATAACTGTTCTACAGTGTTGTTCAACTACAGTTCTGTGTCTTCTTAAGATATCTGTACACACCCGATACGTGTCACGTCCACCCACCGTTTCAGTGTCTGATCCTTCTCGAACTGTACAGTGGTGTTAAGGGAAAGAGGAATAACAGCTAGCGTTGCTGTTTGGGGAGGGGGGTGGGTCCCCATTTTAAGGTGTAAGGCTTTGGTGTGCATATATACACTGTGTTTTTCATATGTATACGCACAGACCTCGGTTTGTGACCGTTCGGTTCCATAGATTTTGTCATGAGGTGTAGAGCGTGTACAGGTGTGTAGTCACTTATGGCGCATGTAACGGAGCCACAACACATCTTAACACTTTTAGTATTACAAAGTAACATACCGTAAATTTTATGTACATCGCTTTTCAACATGGTAGACAGTTACCGGAACAAAACGCCTTCACTATGACAGCCGTCCACATCTCGCAATGGCTGCATTTCCTGTTTCCTGTGGGACTACCGTCATTGGTCTAAAGTGAAGCAAATAACTGTGTGTGTATGCGCGCGCACACACGGAGATGCAGAAGTCTGCAGATGATGCAGAAGTCTGCAGATGATGCAGACCTGACAGTGATGCAAAAGATGATTCACCGTGTACCTTGGTATAGCCCAGTTTTATAGCCTAAATCGGTTCTGGCAAAGTCAGAGCATCTACTCTGAAGATGGAAAAAAATCACTTCATAGACATGAGTAGTAAATGTACCAGAAAACAGTTACAAAAAGTGAGATTTTAATGAGGGCAACTTTAAAATGCAGGATAAAGCTACAGCACGAGCTGACTGAAATTAACGACATTGTATGGGTTGTTCTTAACCGCATCGAAGAGGACGCCAGATTTGTTTATTTTTTAAAAACCATCTTCAAAAGATTCCCAGGCACCCTTAAATCATTTCAGTTTTAAAGGATCAAGCAGAGAAGAAACAGAATCTTTGCCCTAAAAGTGCTCATCCCCTTTGTTTTTACAGTGAACTAAATTTCCGTTTTAATCTGCATCAAACGACTGTTCCTCTCATATGGCGCCGCTGTCTACATTCAGACACATTCAATTAGCCCGTTTGTTGCAGAGACGTTGCTGAGGCACGTGACGGCAAGCAAGGCCACGCTCGCCAAATCCTGGCAGCGAAGGACAGCTGTCCACGAGCGCGCTCAGGTAACGCGCTCCTCCTCATCCGCGACATGGCGAGGGCACCGCTGCCTGACACACCCTCTGTTAAAGTACCGTCGCCATGGAAGCCAGAGCTGCTCCTGTCCCAGCTGGGTAGAGTTCAAAGGGCAGAGTACTGGCGACCTTCAAGCCTTGCTCCTGTCGTTCAAGAGCTGTCCAAGTGCGTTGAGTAAACGGCGTCCCTTTAAAATGCCCCCCCCCCCCCCATCTTCCTCAAGCTGGCGGGGATTGGGCAGACAAAAGGCACCCTGTCCTAGGGGAGGTACAGGAGGAAGTGGATGGCGAGAGCAAAACAGAGGACGACACCTGTAACAGCTGAAGGGCACCGTGCACACCCACCACTGACCCGCAAGGCGCGGTCCACATCATTGTTGCCGGGGCCACCAGCGCCACCTGGCGTACCACTGCTGGACGCACATTGCACCAGAGGCAGCTGGTAGGACGTGGCCCTCTTCTCGGGTCGGTCGGGGCTCGAGCCGTCGCTGGGCCGCTGCCCGTTGTAGAGAAGGTAGCGCCCGCGGGCATCCTGTTCCATGTGGAAGAGCTCGTACTCGGTGTGGGGCAGCCGGATGCCGAGGGCGACACAGCCGTCTGTCGCCGTGACGTCCTGCTCCACGCCCACCTGCCACGAACCCTCCGCCCCGCACTCATTCCCGTTAAAGACGTTGAGCAGGGAGGTGGTTGCCTGGTCCATCGGCCTCACCTTCATGTGGTTGACTGGCGACAGAAAATCGTTTTCACTAGTCAGTTACTGTACTATTTTCTAGCACAAGTAAGCTTTTTAATATAATTTTGAGCTTATGTTAACTTCTATAATTTGCAAAAATACGTACAAAATTTTTTCAAATGTTTATTTCTATAATTCTTTGTGGATTATTGTACTGTTCCTGGCCACATTTATTTACAACATAATGCAAGTTCTAAACAAGGTATTTTGATTCCTGAGTCTGAACTCTTTGCATGCACAGCCAACTGCCAGCTTCCAAACCCAGAAATTGAAAAAGCCCATTTATAAATGAACATTATTCCAGACAAGTTCGGTTTCTCGCTTACTGGAAAGGGAGTTAAAACCTGAAATAACCAGATTAACAGAACTTGGCTTGTGTGTTCCGCTGCCTTATAAAGCCGTAGCCTTTCTCAACCCGGTGCTAGGCCTTGTTCTGTCACTGTGAGAACTGCGAGCAAAGTTACCTTTGAAGACGAACTCTGTGCCGCCCATGACTTTGGTGGAGTGGACACCACGGCTATAGCGCCCCCTGGCGTAGATGCTGAATGTGGGGTGCTTGCACATGGGGTCGGAGTAGTGGTAGTAATGGCCCTCCCAGGTGTTGTTGTTTTCGTGGAAGATGAAGTGGCGCGTGAGGAAAAGCACCTCGGGACGCACCTCACAGCGCTGGCTCACCCACTGGCCATGTAAACTCACCGTCAGGTCGGCCCTCGGCGGCAGGATGGGTGGGTGCTGCTCGTCCGACCGCGCAATGATCCGGCAGGCGATGCATGTCTGGTCGTGGTTCTAGGGCACGGAGACGGACAGGAGCAGGTGAACAAACATGATGCAGCAGAGCGGGTTTTGTTATTCGAAGGTAGCCACAATCCTCTTCGGTGGATTATAGAAGCGCACGGTTTAAGAGGAAGAGTGAACAGCATTAAAAAATAAAGTGTGTATATATAAGCGAGTTAGATATTAGAGAGGGCATGAGCATCTGGCTCCAGACATGCTGGTGTGAATGTTTGAGAAGCTTCAACCCTGCTTTTGCGCATGACACCAATACGGGTTCCAGGAGAAAAGCTCCATGCCCCCCCCCCGAAAAAAAAAAACAAAAAGTCAGTCAATGGGTAGTTTTGTGGTCAGAAACAGCATGTTCACCATACAGCCTGAAAGGGGGTCTGAGACGTCTAACAGACGCACTACAGTTAGCCAGCTTACAGCCGAGTGCGATGGTGGTGTTGAAAGAAGGCGAGGCCCGCGATGGAGCAGCCGGGGGCCCGGGCGAGTTCCACTCCTGTCAGCGAAAAATAAGTGCGTGCGGTCGGCGTTGGGCAGAGGTAGCCTCACGCCTGATACGGGAGGACTGGAAACGGGCCCACCGTTCAACGTGACAAGTGGACCGCAAGCACGTCTGTGGAGCCACGCTGAGAGGCTCGCCATATCATAGCGCATATTAACATCCTTAAAGAGAGCAAGGTGATGTTTGAGTGGCGCAGGAACTCTGTCGCCGATGCGTTTTGCTCCTTAACGATGGAGGTGGAGTGGCTGTCAGATTCCAACAGGAGGGCAGTCCTCTGTGCCATGAGGCTAGGACTGCTGGCTTGATGGAACCCATGTCCACAAAACCCTCACTGTACTGAAAAAGTGAGGCAGCCATATACCATATTTCTCATAATTAACGCGCCCCCACCCGGTAATACAGTATGAGACAGGGTAAAATGCACCCCATCTATGCAATTAAAGCGGTGACATGGAAACGTGGTTAATGCGGAGAAGTGTGGATTTGCGGAGGATGAATGTGTAAATGCAGTGAATTATAAGCATTTTCTACAAGTAAAGGTCATTAACACAAAATGCTACATTTATTTGGACCAAATCCGCTTCTGAATCCCAAATTGATTGTACTTGAGTATGACAATAAGGTCTTCATATGCCTAGCAGAAACTCTGATAATGACTGAATTTTATTCGTTTTTAAGTCATAGTTAATGGGAATTTTTTTTTTTTTTTAAGAACGTAGAACAACGTTAGGCTTTTTTGGCAACAATTTCTTTTTAAAGGTTTTAAAAACGTCATAATTTGCACATTTTGGCCTCAAATAGACGCACCCTGCATGTAACTCATAACACGCCCGGGCGCGTCAATTAAGAGAAATACAGTATATTCCGACTTGCCTACAAAGGGCACCGTTTGTCTTCCAGTGCAATTCAGGAAAGTAACAAAGTTGTGGCAATTCCTGTAAGGTCGTCGGATTTATCTCAGTACAACGTACTTCCGACACGTCTTCGTTTGGCCTTTAATACTAAAAGCAACTTTTCAAGATATCAACGTTCAGCTTCGAACCTGGCAGAATTAATGTCGTTGTCATATTTAGTATTTCTAATTTATGTTCGAGTTGTCTTTTTAACAGCAGTAGCAGAATGGGACTAAAGCTGAAGCTGGCTTGGATAAGCCATGTTCTGGCGTTCACCGTAATGTGATGTGCGTGTAAACTGTCAGGAATGCAGCGATGCGCGCACACTGACTGTAGTTAACTGTTAATTACAGACACCAGATGCTGTCTTCAGCACGCACGCCTATAATTACTGTGTAACACTCGTGCTCGGATTGAACCCCAAAGTTGGGTAGTTTTTTTTTGCCAAAATTTCCACACACTTAGGTGACAACCATTTTCCTTTGCCAAAAGAAGTTGTCTAAAAGTTATTTTAGTAGCTGTTTTCTGGCAAAAATAAAACAAAAGTTGCTTTGTAATATCTTAGGGTGTAGAACCACTAGTTAGAAAGTAACGTGGTATTAATGGAAAAAGAATAAAACGGACAGTCACGGCCATTACAGTCCAGCACTTTTTTTATACTGCTGCCTGGACCTGTTAGTGTTTCTCTTCCTTTACTTGTTTGCTTCAGGTTTGTAAAAAGGAAACGGGAGAAAATTACATACTTAATTGAAGAAAACCTCTGACATGTTATACTCCCAAAAACCTTAAAACCTTTCCGGTATGCTTTGTCAGAATAATCTTATTATTTATGGTCAAAAGAAGAGGGAGAGCAGAAATATAAACTGAGGTTCTTAGGCAGGTCAGTATAGTTTCCATCTGAATTAAGCTCCCTTGAAAAGGACAGAACCTTCTAGAAGGTACCTCAACTGCGACTCATGTTAACGGCAGTTAAGAAGGGTACAGATGAAATAAATTTCTCGTTGTCTGTGACATGGCAGCTTGTCTGCAAGCTTGACTGGATCATAATTTTTTCATTTTTTATTTTATCCTGGAACCAGCAAAAAAAAAAAAAATTTTTTTTTTGTTAGGTGTTCTTCCGATAACGTCGCTTTTGTACTGCTTCGTTAGAACGAGCTCCTTTTCCACCAGCCGTGCAGATAGGACATCTTTGCTTAACTTAATAGGCTTTTTTTGTTTTCCCACAGGGCTGAGCGTTTTGTTTCGTTCTCCAAAGCATACGTTTGTTTAAAATGCAAGTCAAACGCAAGGCCAGCAGGAAATGGATGGGAGCGGCCAGCCTATACCCTCTCAGAGAAGCCACATGTGATCAGAAGATGTGTACAGCCCTCCTGCTCTCCAGAGGCAGTTTCATCCCACAAAACCTCAACCTTCTGGCCAACTCCCCCCCACATCCTTTAAGCCTGACAGAGGAACAAACGCTCAGCACGCCCGCCAGCCTTTGCCGGTCATTGGCTTCGTATGTATGCGCATCTGCATCGCCTCTGGGAGCTGTCAGCCGTCAGCTGGCAGAGTCGCGTCAAAGACGACTCTCTTTGCCAAGTCTGCGAGTCTCTGGAGAGCGAGCACCGAAGAGGCGTCCGCAGGGTCCGCGCACAGAGCCCACATCTTGTTTTTATTCGCCGCTCGAGTGTTTGCGGCAAGCGAACTGCGGAAGGTGTAAACGTGCACCGGTCTCACATGCTAAACAGAGCAGCTGTCACTTTGACGCTGTCTGCGATTAGCAGAGTAACGTTTTTGAACAGGATTAACAGAACAAAAAGTTGAAGCAGCTGTAGGAGAAAAAAGGGATTAATGAGTCCCCTCCACCCTGGCTTTGAACACCACTGATCCCCCCCAGCCCCCAGAAGCAACACTTGAAAGAGTTTGAACTTATGTTAAAATGCAAAAACAGCTTCCTGGCTTGGGCCTGTCATGAGTATGGGGGGTGGATTATATCCTGAGGACAACATGTAAAGGGTGACCGTGCCTTCTGACCCGGATCGGACTAACACGGTGTCTCAGGATGTCGCAGAACGCAGCAGGAGTTCTGATGCTGTTAGATTGGCTGGTCACTGACACCACAGGACACTTCACTAGTACCGTTTCACCGTTTTCCTCTCTGAGGTGTAACCACGGTAGGGTCGTCCAGAAGGCCAAAGGAGGGCACATTTTTTGGGTTTACGTGCTGCGGCCGGGCAACAGATGGAGAATTTGGGGAGAGGGGTTTTCAGACGCCTGCTCTCGTTTTACGACCCATTTTTGTGGATTTGGCCCGGCATCAGACGACCGGCCACTACCACGGTAATTACGGTTCACGCCGCGCACGCATACAGGCTGTGACTTCGGTTCAAGGGTAGTGCGCTTTGGGGAAAGAATGATACCGCTTCCTGGCAGTACGACTGGTGTGGGGGGGTATGATTCAGAGGCCCTGCCTTCTGTATTTGGACCGGCTCCAGCCCGTGTTAACTTTCTGACATAGCCTCAGGCGAGCGTGAAATCTCAGAGGGGTGGGTCAGGGTTCGGTAAACACCACGAGCTCCTCACTAGCGAGCAGCAGGAGTCCTGCACAAATTGTGCTTGGCATAGAGGAGTTAGTACAGCCTCCCCATGCGTCTGTGTGTGATGTCACCACGACGTGCCTATCGTCCAAGTGTTTCAAACACGAGTTTACAAATTCAAGGCATTAAAATTTGAATCCCACGTCAACAGTCTGGCAAATGTTTCTTCCTCAACTGGTACCGTAAACAGGAAACAGAGGATTAGTTCTTTTTTTCAAGTTTTTGTTCGCCTAAAAGTTTTTCCCGATAACGTCATTTCTGCTAAGTAAACTTGCCTGCTCTGTTAAACAACATCGTACCTACATAAATATTTATGATCTGTTCTGTTTAATAACAATTTATTAAATGTTTGCCAATAACAGGAAACACTATTGGCCTTTCAGCTTTAAAATGGTTTACCAAGTTTGTTGGAGCTTTACTTCAGTCTAAATGCAATCCAAACTGTACTGTACTGACACAACTGCCTGGTTCCAAAAGCACTTAGTTTTAGCAAACAAGACACCAGTATAATGGCCAGAGTTGTTCCAGAATTTTCTACACTTGTTGCCAGGTAACTGCTGGGGGGGCTCACCTTGGCGTTCTGTAGAGCAGCCTGGTAGCTGGATGGTCGGTGGTACATCCTCTGCGACGGCTCCGTGTGCACACCCCCCATGAAGAGCTCCTCCACCAGGTGGTCCAAGTTGTGGTGCAGGTACTGCTTCTCGACGCGCAACAGCTGCAGTTCGTGCATGGCGAAGTTAAGGCCGCGCGCGCAGTCGCACCCCGACGCCTCGTCCCACAGGTCATACTCCACGTGTGGCTCCCAGCCGCCCGCGGTCCCCGGCAGCCCGTCGGTGCCCCGGCAGGCACGGGCAAGCCGCTGGCTGAGCTCCTTGGCGACCGCCTCGCTGTGGCACACCACCTGGGTACGGTGGACCTGGTAGTCGGCCTCAGTGCCACCGCGGATGATCCAGGATGCCTGGCGCAGGCGCAGCTTGCCACGGATCACCAGTGTGTACGTAGGCGTCGTGCAGCGGTTGTCACGGTAGTAGAACTGGTGGGCCTTGAAGGTGTTGTTGTGATAGAACCGGTACGACCTGGTGATGAACTCCGGACCGGGCCTCACCTCGCAGCTGCATAACAGAACAAGGTCAGAGGAGGTCACCGAGCCAGGCAGACTGCGTGCTGCATAACTGGTACTAGTGTAACATGGACAGCCTGCTCCTCACTAAAGCGTTCGCCGTTTATCAGACGCAGTGAACAGCCCCCATACATTTACAACCCCTCATTCTGCCACACTTGAAAGTACGTGGGCAGACTTTTCATCGCTTGTGTTCTGGGTCAGTGCGAGAGCACACTCAGGCTGTACTTCCCATATTCTGCCCCAACTTGTCAGACATGCAGGTGGGGGGGTTGGTGGAGGTTGTTGTTTGATGTACCGGGGTTCAGTTCACACAGCAGTGTGACAAACGCACATTAACAGATCAACAGATAAGCGTCGTGCCACAGAGTGGAGGCTCTTGGGTTACTGGGCACTGCTGGGGTGTGAGGACATTAATTAGTTGATGTCCTCACACACAAAGGCGTTTGGAGCTATGGCACACTTCTAAACACTCCTCTGTGGGAAAGCATCCCCTCGCATGTTGGGTGTCAGTCTTGTAAAATCCAAAAAGGCTGTTACACTGATTTTAAACTTAAAAAAAAGCGCAGTTTGGCAGAGGACCTCACGGGTGGGTAGGTGCTCATCGGGGTTTATGGCGTGAGTTTCTGTCCCCCCCCAGCTCACCTTGTGGACACCCAGTGGCCCTCGATGTTGGGGGGCATCTGCACGGCGACACGCGCCCCGTTGTGCAGGTGTTTCAGCATGTGCTGACACTGCGAGTCCTTGGCCTGCCAGCCAAAGGTCTTTTCCAGCGACAGCGGGCCGGTCCTGCCCTCGGGGAAGTGCAGGGATGACGTCTGGGCCCCCCCTAGCGAGGGAAGAAGCACACGGTGAAGAGGGACCTTTGTCACGGAGTGGGCAGGGCTGCCACTGCTGTAAATGCCAGACTAGCCCGATGGACCTGCTGCCAGTGTCACTTCTTTCAAAAAACCGCCCCGCCGTGTTTCGGCGCTGTGCGGCCGGACCTAACCACTGGCATGTCCTGGAATCAAAGACTAGCTGCACTGTTGATTTTACAGGCCTATGGGAATAATGAAACCAGAGGAAAAGGTGTGGGATAAAAGGAATGGTACAGAAGTTCTGTGATCTGGGGTGGTATTGCTGGCTCATGCCTAAAGAATATATTACATTTTATGGCACAGATGTTTAATATTCTCTATGAATTTCGAAGCTGTTGCCACAAACGTACGGCCCGGAGACTGTTCACTGCCTCCAGGTATCATGATAAGACACACGACTGCTTTACAGAAGTACAAAGACGCAGGGACACCATTACAATGCGGATAACCTGCAAGCTCCATAATATTCTATAAATTGTAGAACAACAAGTGAGGAGGAGAGAGGGGGTGAACAATCCTGATCAGGTGAGATACAGCCCATAATTTCAGTGCTGTATCACAGGACCCACCTTACTACTTCTCTAAACGTCAGTGATGGAGCTTAGGTCACTGTTCTCAGGTGTGTGTCACCTGTGGGGTACGAGCCACCTGATTGACATCATAACAGCTGTTTAACAGCATCCTTTCGATATTCAGGCTCTGCGGACGTGTGAAACAGACTGAGTGAGTCAGCTGCACACTGTAAAGGTGCTCAGACAGTACAGAAACTCCACAGGCAAAACTGGTAGAATAACAGAGACCCAGGCCTCTTATTTCGTTCTCTTCAACTATGTTATGTTCTCGAGAATAAATAACTTCTGTGTTTCTGAGCTGTGGCCTTTAATGGAAGTCCTCAGAAAAGTTTTGTGTGTGTATTTTTTAAGACTATAGAGTTACCAGAAATCAGAAGAGCCAGAGTGAGTAACAGGGGCCCACGCAGGTGAACATAACTACCTGTGTTAATACGCAGCCTCCCATACGTTGTCATGCTTCTAGAACGTTTTCTGCAGCAGGTTGTGAAACGCTACTGTTGTTTACGTCCAGCTCACTCAAGCTAAGCCAGATGCCCACAGCTCATCTCAGTCGCGCTGTGGTCGGCTTGCGTGCAGGGCGCCTTCAGAGAAAACCTAAGCCTCAAAGCTCATGTTCTTCTACTTATTTCTTTAAACGGACTTCAGAGCTTTTTTTCGCCCACGAGAGGACTGCACGCAACAAGCCCCCCGCCTGGGACGGTTTGTGGGAAGAACGGCTCGTCTTAACTCTCAGCAGAAGACGCCCACAGCGTCTCCAACATAACGTCCCTATTCTCTCAGTTACAGAGAGTCACCGCGACTCCCAGACCCCAAACCACCCCGTGAACTTTTCCAGTTGGCAACCCCCCCACGGGTGAGGTAAGAGCTGTGGGACCCTTAGCAAATGTTCACACACCAAATCATTTCAACCTGGGTCAGCCTGGGCCTGTCGCACCACACCAGCTCCGCATCCAAACCTTCATTTTAACCGCGCGCCTCAGTCTCACTCCGCTTGGCAGGCGGCTGTACATTGGTTCTAATACAAAATGAATAAATACTCAAAGTTGCCATGGTGATTGTCTTACAGAGTACAATTGTCACTGGAGTGCTTAAACTTTTCAGGGGATAATTACCAAGATCTAGATATGTGTATTTTAAAATTTATTTAATTCTGACGTTTTTTTAAGCGTTATATTTAAGAATTATCTGCCAAATCAAAACTTGTCAGCCAACATTTCCTGAAGACTTCATGCAGATGAAACAAAGCATGCAAATGTCCATACAAAGTTGTTAGAACTTCTAAACAGTAAATTCAGCGCACTCATATTACTTATTAATTGCCCCACGTAACCCCATTTTTAAGCTCCTTTTGGTTTGCTTTCAAAGTTTCCCGAGGTTTCCCCCCGTCTAAATTTACGATGCGCACTAAACCAGTCTTACATTCAATTTTTACTGCTCTTACGAAAGGCTGCAATAACGCGCGAGTTAATTGAATGTTAGGTCCACTTAAACACACTTTACAATAAGTGGATTTTAAAATACCTTTTTATCTCTCAGTGTATTTGAACTCGCTGCCAGGAACTGGCTTACACTGTCATTGCAAGCAGATGTAACGATTCAGCTTTAAGCCAATGTTGTCCCCCCCTTCATCCTGTTGTTGTTGTTTTTTTTGTCCTGAATAAAGCAGTTTAGTGATCAGCTGTTCCGTCAGTGTCACGGTGTAACTACAGCATATAATGATATAATGTGCCTTTTGAAAGTAACACCGAGACAGTTAAACTGCTCGAGAAACAAAGAAATCAGCATGTCTTCTCCCTATATACAGTGTACAAACTTCTCACTTCCCAACACTTTTCCTCTCTGGTAGTTATGTGGGTGCAGTTCATCATCATCATTATTATTGTTATTATTGTTGTTGTTGTTGTTACTACTATTTTAAATATTAATAGTAGTAACAATCCACTGGAATACTATTGAAGGTCTTAACACATAATTAAGTTCCCTAGGGCTTCAGCATTAAAACACACATTCAGATGCTGAAAGATCCCGTGGACATTTCCGGAGAAGGTCAGACTCGCGGTGAGCTTCCTTTACACCTGAGCCGATGTTCCCCACTCGCGGCGTGTTCTCCGTGAAGTAACACAAGGGTTTGACCTCTTGCTGCGCGGATAGCCATTTCTTTCCGGGCAGCATGGAGGAGAAACTATTAGAAATGGAACCGTATGAACTGAAACGCGATTTTACTCACCTATACTCACAAGCAGCAGCGTGACACATGAGATGGGAAACAACATTTTGTCTTTTCTTTGATCTGTATTTTCCACGTGCGTGTCCCTGAAAGCCCCTAATCGGTGCATTCTCCGCAAGGTGAGCGCTGGGATAAAACGCGCGATAACCCACGAAGTATCTCCAAATTAATGCAGACGATTTATGCGGAGGATCCCAGTGCAAGGTGAGTCTTGCGAACCACCATCGTCTTCAGCGGCGCTAACAGCCGAACAAGCGCAAACGACACCAGCAAACTCTTCTAAGTTCAAGTGCGACTTGATTGCACAAGAAGCGATGCTGGGCACGGTTTGCTTCAGTTTGTCAAATGCAAGATTCAAGCAGTTCTATATGCTCAGGAGGCTCATTGTGCTCCTTGGCTGGAGAACTTAAGGAGAGCGGCGTTTTGTGTTGATGTCACGTTACTTTGCGGTCCTTTTGCGTTGCGCGCCTTCCAGCGCCTCTGGGCTTCAAAGCTGTGCTCCGCGACTGTGGACGGGGACGCTGCAGATCAGCTCCCCGTCGGGGGAAGGGATGGGAGGGGGGTGGTCTCGGGGGTGTGTACTCAGCCCTCCATCAAATTGATGGGAGATTTCGTATATTGAAAGCTGAATCTAAAACCTTCAACGGCGGATTACCGTCACATGAAAAGGAGTCGGAAACCGTAAAGCAGAATTCGCACAACCTGTAATCTCCTTCGGAAATGAGTCCCCAGGGGCTCTGCTGACAAGCGCAACTAGTTATTTTAGCTGTAGGTAAATTTGATTTTGTCATACAGTTGGTCTTAATGCGCATTGTCGGGTCATTAACCCTCTAGTTTTCTTGCCCCATAAATTATTTAAAGTTGTTCCTTAACGGAGTACTTTTTTCGATAAACGCCATCAGCAGTGTACATTTTTAAAATCAGCTGACTGAAATAATTACATTTACTGTGTGTGTGTGTGTGGGGGGGGGGTCCTTTAATATATTTTACATCGCATGTAAACGAATTGATACTATGTACCGTGGTATAAAGAGTCTTTGTTTTATGTGCTGAAGTCAGAAGGTCGTCGTTAAAACACGCAGTTTGAAGTAGGACACAGTATCGTATCAGAGTTCAACGATGAAGGTTAGAAATACATTTTTAGAGAGATTAGCAAACTTTGAAGTTTAGTAGTTCCTGAACTGTACTGATTTAATCGAAACACAACAGTAGTACGATTTGGACGGAATTAATGATTCATTATATCATGCATCTTTATTTTAAATTATTTCACCTCATTCCACCGTGAACGGCAGCAAACATCTCTGTTTAAAAGGGCATTTGGTAATGTTATGATTAACAAAGGCATATTCTTTAACATCGGTGTTGTGCTTCTTTTAATGCCACACGATCACATTTCCCTTTGATGTCGTATGACTTCAAAGCGACTGCAGCACGCGGCAGACACGGGGTTCCCCCCCGTGTGACGGTGCGGCGGGTCCCGCGCGCTGCCCTGTGCGGGACAGACACCGATAGAGGAATCGCGGCCGTGCTGGCCTAAATCAAACGGACAAAATCTGTAAACCGGCTCATTTCTACACGAGCAATCTGGCAACATGCTCAAATAAAAATGCGATATTGCTCCATTCCTAATGAGCTCGTTTTGTTGTTTGCGGTTTTACTGCCTACGTTGTAATTGTACACATTATTTATACCACGAGGGTCACTACTGTATATGAAAAGCACCAGCTTTTTAATTACACCGAAATGTGAACAACTGGTACACCAGCACGCACAGAAAACGCCACTTGTTTGTCATTTTGTCCTTCTTTTAAACGTTATTCTACCTAGTTTCAAAAGTCATATTTATGTAAGCAGTCATTGGGAATTCAAGGACTGCCACTTTATGTCCTTTATTCGTTACTGACACACGGCCTACATGAGAAGAGAAAAAAAAAACTTAACAGATTAACTGCGTGTTGTTGCATTATTAAACTCTGATCAGTTATAGCTGATTATTTAAAGTACATATAGTTGCAGACTTTCTTTCCCCTCAATATTTACTCTGTCCCCGAAATCCTCGCCTTTTCAGATGGTGGGACACTGTGATCGTTGACTTTTACTGGCGTTATCGTTTTTGAGGTGGTGCCTAAACGAGACAATGCTCCCTATAGGCACATAAAACAACGCTTCTTGTACTTCCATCCTCTTTCAGTTCACTAAACGCGAACGTATGCGCTGCACACACACTAATGGACGGTGTCCCAAATGTTAGCTTTGGGATTGTGGTGATTTATTTATTAGCAGCCTGCCGTTCTTGGAAATTGTAGAAAGCAGCAATCAGTAATGTACATCAATATGTATTTACGGGATCTATGGAAGTAAATTTGATTTATGTTGTATATCTGGGTGGTCAGAATAGGATAAGATTTTTTTTTTTGTCTACCATATTTGGCAAATAGAATTTATGGAAGTACAATATTCAACGCGTGATGAGACGCCAAATACCCGATTAGGAATGAATTACAAAGAAATTAGTTCTTTAAACATAAGTACAGTCACATTCTCATGTGACAGTAGGCTGTATGTAAGAACCTGCAGGGGAAAATATATTTTTTCAGAAAAATTGCTTTAGTGTATATGAATCTTATGACAGTCACAGATGAATTATAGAGGAAGATGGGTCCCGTTTAAAAAGTACTCTTACTTTTTACTACTAGTACATGTGGTTGTTGAATATATTTTAAAATCTACAATGTATCACTTTGTCCAGTGAGCCATTAAGGTGGCACCACAGATTACTGTATGTTAATATTTTTCACAGTAAAACTGATATTGCTTAGAGTATTTAAATTCATGTTAAAGGAAGGGCATGATTTATGTATGAAATAAAAATCTCTCCTTATAAAATCTTTTAGTTTTGGAAGACATTTGTTAAACATATTTCCAACATGAAATGTTCAACAGGCCCTGGATTTCAATCCAATTTTAACATCTGGCTTTTTGTGCTGTTTAAAATGTCCAACGTTAAGAAAATGTTGACTGAATGTGATTCAAGATTAACTGTATAGAAAGAGTGACGGTAAACATTTAACTACTAACATATTATTGGTTTAAAAAAACACCTTTCTGAGGTAAGTGGCCTCCTGAATTCACTGAGTTACCATATAATTCTGATTCAGCTAATTTAAATTTTATGCATTTTTATTTAGTTTGTCCCTTCGTCAGATTAGGTCAGCCTGCCGGAAACACTTGTAAAGGAAGGCAGGACTGTGTGTACGCAGTTACAATGGCGTTCATCTGAAAGTCTCATCCAGCTCCGCACATGACTGACACTTGTGCTCTGGCTCTCGCTGCTTGGCTGAGGCTCATTATACGTTTTACGTGCTCTTTTTACACATCCTGTTTGCTTAACTTTTTTTTGAAAATCATTGTGGCATGTCTCATAAAAGCGAATTCGACATTGACATCAGCCATCTTGAGAGTGGAAGGAACATTTGTGCGTGTGAGTGTCTAGGTATATATGTAAACATTCTGCTAAAACAAAGTATTTGGAATATACGTCGCTATACTTGTGTGGTATATAATTATGGGCCCTGGGTTGTGCTTACGTACACTCATTACAACGCAGAGTTTGTCAGCCTCAGGAGACAGAAGCCAGTGAAGCTTATATAAAGGCTAGCATACCCTTTCCTCATCAGGCGGCGGTGGAATCACTGGGGCCTGGGAGGGGTGCCCAGGCTCCGCGCGTGGGCGGAGCCTTGCGGTTTGGTGCGGCATGCAGTTTCCAAAGTTCTCTCAGGGTGAGGTAACCTCGTCCTCGATTTGAATTAGCAGAAGCTGAGCGAGAACATGATAATGGCTCGCTCGGTTAGAAAGCCGGCGTAGTCATCCGCGCACGACTACCTACAGGACGACTAATGACGTGAGGTCACCTAATTACCCTAGGCAACCAAATCTTGCCAGCTTCTACATCCAAACCAGGCGTTTAGCTGATGTTGAAAAAGGTTTTATCATGTGTAAGCCATTGATGACGGCACGCAGACTTTAAACTTATCTGACTGACCACAGAGAGGAGCCCTGTCCGGTCTTTGAGCTTTTCCATGTGCTTTGAAACACCACCCTCTGCTGCACATGGCATTTAATGGCGATCCCACAGAAAAAAGTTGAACGTTGACAGGACCCAAGATGTTTTAAAACAGTGTGGAATATGATGGGGTGCTACAGACGAACCTAACACACTTTGGTCAGCACCTTCTCGCATTTGTGCCTTCCATTGATCTGCAAAGGTGATGGAAACATCGATGACAGCATGCACCAGGTGTGAAGACAGCAGGGGAAGCGTCTCGAAGAGTGTGTGCATGTGCATGTGTGTGAGAGTTTCTGGCCATGACTGACCGTGGGATGATTAGGGCAAACGGTGGTAGAAGCCACATAGCTGCAGAAATGAACAGAGGAAGGTAAGAAATTAATACAAAAAATAGAAGAATGATTCATAGAATTCTGCACAATTAGAACCGCAGTGTACTCTGTGTGTTTCAGACTAATTCATGTCAGGCTCCAAGTTAAACACTGAAAACCCGACACCACCCAAGAAGTTGTCACTCACGTCTGTTTGTGTTCATCTGAAGCCAAATCCCGCCTGACCTTGAACGCGGCATCGTAATTATGCTTATCTTGTGCCAGACCGTGACCCTGGCTGACTCACAGCTGTGAAGATATACTACCATGTTGGCAGCTGAGTGTAGTTTAAACAGTTTAAACCAGTTTAGGCCCCACAATGCTAGGTAGTGCATGTGGGGGAAAAAAACTTTGTGGTGTTTTTAATCTCAACTAGCTCAGATATACCTGAGGCTGTGTGGAATTTTCACTGAAACACCCATGGGGATTAAATTACTTTGTACCTGGGATTGGTGGGTGTGTCTCAGATTTAGATAATTTATCACACCTCTTAAAAGAGAGAACATTACAAAGCAGATGTGTAACAGTTTTTCTTTAAGTTTGAGCTGCACCGTTAACTAAAAATGCAATGTTTTTATGAGGAACCCATCACTTACAGGTTTGTTGATCCAGGATCACATGTCTCAATTTTGTTGTAATTCAAGGTCAGTACAGCTGTTGGGGAATGTGTAACAGGGAGATATTATATCAGCCCCCCCCCCACACACTCACACACATACACATGCATGCACTAGTTTGAAAAACCATTAACACCTCATACATTAAGAAGGCAGTGACGTATAAACGTTTGCAGAGATGAGTCATGTCTTTCTTAACTCTAACTTTTTCTTAGATCAAACAGATTTGTTTGAAATTCTTGCGCATTAAAAGTACGTTGGAGCACGTGTGTCACAACATGTCAGAACGGGACGCCAAGACTCATTTACAGAGCTTAGCATCCACTTCCATCTCCGTGTCATGGCTGTCGTTTCCTGACGTGGTAAACCAGCTGTCTCGATCACAAGCGCCAGCCGTGGTAATGCAGACTGAGGCGCCCTGATTGGATGGCTGTACATGCAGACTGAGGCGCCCTGATTAGATGGCTGTACATGCAGACTGAGGCGCCCTGATTGGATGGCTGTACATGCAGACTGAGGCGCCCTGATTGGATGGCTGTACATGCAGACTGAGGTGCCCTGATTGGATGGCTGTACATGCAGACTGAGGCGCTCTGATTGGATGGCTGTACATGCAGACTGAGGTGCACTGATTGGATGGCTGTATGTTGCCCAACTACCACTTGTCTTCTGTCACCTCCGTCATGTTAATCTGCAGGTAGAAGACCAAGGAGCGAAAAACTGTTACACTTCCACAGGTGTTGACACTAAGTGTGCAGTGCCATAACACAGGACACTCTCTGCGTTTCCCCACGTTTCTTGGCAACTCTCTGCACACGGGCAGAGACCCTCAGCCTCTCTGCAAATGTCTCACGTGATTTGTAGAACAGGAAGGGAAGGCGGAAGAGGCAGTAAGCTGAATTCGAGGCCAGTGCTGGATATTGTTGGTCTGCGAGTGTCAGTGTGCTTACAAGGACAGGTTGGAGCTGCTGTACTCGACCAAGGCCAGTAACAGGAAGTGAATGATTGGCACAGCACGTCCTTTGATAAAACAAAGCACAGGAGTCATTTCTAAAGATTTTAGGCTTTTGTTAAAGTGGCTGACCACAGATGTCCGTTGGTGTGAGGGTCTGAATGGGGAATTGGAAGCCTGATTCGGTAACATACATACTGTTACAGAGCTTAACCGCAAAGTACATACATTCAAAGGTTTTCAGACGAGGGTCTACCATGACAGGAAATGTTTAAAAGCATGCAGGCTCTTAAGAGATGGTTGAAAGGCTTTACTAAGCTGGCGCTCATTAGCGCAGACAGATGAGCCCTTTTCAGTTGTGATTAAAGGCCTGTATATGTGGTCCCGGCATGTCTACAATATTTACTCCTACCCACATGTGCCAGTTACATGTTTTGTTCTGTTTGATTTGGTATAAAGAAAACCTCTAATTATATGGGTAATGACCTGACCAAGCCAGTGACCAAAGCCTGGTACCTCTGAAATGGACAAAGCAACTCTGTAGCACTTTTGGAACCGGGCAGATGTCTCCTTGGACTGAGACATGTAATGGACGTGCAAACTGGTCCCTGAACAGCAACAACTACACCAGCTGTTTTATCAGTGCCCGACAGAGATGTGGACCTTGATAATAATAACTACCCCAAACCACAAATTATAAATGTCTGGGTTGTTTAAAAAAAGCAGAGGAAGAGGTGAAAGGTGTATACGAGTTTTAATTGAGATGGAATCATTTTAGAAGAATAAAACCAAAGCTGTCTTGCTTCTGTGGTCTTGAGGGACTTTCTTGACGGGGGAGTTGGACTTACAGTATGCATGGCTAGTGTTGGAAGCGGTTCTCATGAGTGGTGAGGGCAAACCGGCATGAAACACCTGCATGCTGTCATCTGTGGGGATAAACTCCGAGAGGCCGAGCCGTCACAAAGCTATAACTGCTTTATTAGCGAGAGCCGACCTCTGGCACCTCCGAGCAGCGGGTGACGCTCATCTCCACTCCCGCGAAGCCTCGACTTTGCGAAGGCCAGCTGGAGTGCTCCTTACTTTGAGCTCTTCCCACACACAATGGTATTCAGAGGGGCCAGGCCCCCGCCCCCAAGCATTTGGGCCCCTCTCCGTGTTACGTGGGCTCTCATAAACATGCCACTTTACGTTATTGATGCGGTACGCCAGAGCAAGGCAGTACTGTGGGATTACTTCTCGCTTTAGAGGACATGTAATTCATGACGTGTTGGGAGGTGTTCTCCAGCTGCTGGTACCCATGGTGTGTCCTTCCCGATCCGTCATTGTCTCGGAGATCATGGATATGCCCTTTGCAGACTCAGCTCTCTTTCCTTTTCTTTTCTTCTCTTTACCGCCTCTTTTTTCTTGGACCCTGGAGTGTGACAGGGGCCTAATCTTCTAGACAAACAGGGCCTGGAAAGAGCCAGAGAGGCAACAAAGTGAAAAGAGCTCAGGGGGTGGGGGGCCATGGGGGCACGCATTTCTGAACCACCTAGTGAAACGGTGTCTAATATGAGATAATTTAAAGGTTCTGTTCTCAGACCAGAGGTCCGGTTCGCGAGTGGTGGTCCTTGGGCCTGTCCCAGGCAATTCAGGGCACAAAATCAAACACAAACTGTAAAGGATGCATGTCACGAAAGGTGATTCACACGTCCAAGGGCATCCGGCGTCCCTGGGAAGATAATAATCATTGGAACAAAATGGAAATTTATAAGTAGAGATATAAGTTATAGATGACTGTGAAAACACTGAGCTATCAGATTATGCGCGTTTCTTATTGAACTACACTTTTTAACATTTTTTTGCATGTTTTTAGTTTTATGGGGAAAGCATGTTGTTTTGTTCAGTGAGCTGCGTGTGTTATTTTTTTAGAAGGGTCTTTCAGGATGGCAAGGGTCTTGTTTCAAGGTGTAGGACAGAAGCAGAATGTGTCAATAGAGGATAAAGGGCCGTCTCTTCTCTCGCGGTGAGATCCGGAGGCTGTTTGGTTCAGTGGCTTCATCATCTTGAGCCAGAGCACAAGGCCAGTCAGTCAGAAAGGTGGTTCATGGAGTGTCTCTGTATGCAAAGAACACCCTCCTGGGAAAAATGTCTCATAAAAATCTTTGGCCATAAGCTAGTGCTTGTTAGCAGGTCTTTGCCACAACTTGAATACTAACACAGAAGGCATTTCAGATAATCTTATACTGCATGTTTTTTAAGCCGCTTTCGGTGAAAGCCGATTAAATTCTATCCAAAACATTTTTTCTTTTCCACAAAAACATTAGTGATGCCATTGGGGTGCAGCTTTTTCTCACTTTATGTCATACTGGAATGTCTGGTTTCCAGCAAAACTGCGTCAGTTTGAGCAGTTATGCACTGTTAGATTTCTACATTCTCCGGGGTGTCATGTTACTTTTTGTGTTTTGTACAGAGCAGGATTTTACACTGTCTGAAAAGTGTACAAAATTGACTGTTTACAGTCATAAATTAGCCATTTTTTGCGCATGCTTGGTTGATTTTTTATTTTTCTGCACATTGTACAGTATATTGTAAAACTGAAATAAAATCCACACCTCTCAGCCTGTATGTGCCAACCATTTGCAGTTAATACCAGTAAACAAAGATGACAAACAACCAATATTTCAGATGATTTTGTTCCACGTTTGTTCAAGGCTAAACTGATAATACATTTAATTTGTTTTTGTTCTGATGAGAATGTTAACCAATTCCCCTTTATTTTAATTAATATCATTTATTAAATTATATGGAAATACAATAATAAATCCTTATGTGAAAAATTCACCAGTTACCATTATTTGACAGTGAGTTAGTACTTTGGAAATAGGTTTCAGGAATGGTTACTATATACATGCACACTATTAGCTGGTTCAGTAATGGTTAGCGTTGGACAGTGGCATGGTGACAGTCTGATCCACGTACCTAAAAGTACAGCGAGGATGAGACGTCTGTGAACTGGCTCATCTCTGGGCAACCCTCCGCCACCCAGCATGACCCTGATGGGGGCCGGAAGGAGATTCTGTAACCAGTGGTCAGCGGCCCCATGGTGTGGAGCTGACCTCCATCACTGCCAACACCCCAGAAAAAACTGCGTGAATCATAAACCAAAGATCCCCATCCTGCCACCTTTTCTTCAACTTCCTGTCGCTCATTTGGCTCACACGGGTCTCTGGCTCCTGTAAGGGCAGGCTTGGCAGGGCCGCGCGAGGTGTGCTGAAATCAGGAACAGAGGAGCGCTGTGTCCTCTGGGACAAGACTGTGGGCCCGGAATCCCCTCTGGGCCAGCTCGACACCTCCGATACCATCTCGCCAAAGGGCTTGTGTTTCAGTTTCATCTGGGCTTTCAGCCTGCGGTGGAACGTCTCCCGGGCGGTAAGCAAAGCCATGTTTCATCAGCAAGAAAGCAGGCATACAGATGACAAGAGGCCCCAACTGGATGTTTTGGACTGTAAAAAGGATAATCCTTTCTTTTCTTCCTTTACTGTAACCAGGCCAAGGAAGAGCTTCCGTTTGCACAAAGGGCCAATATTAGCTTGTTACAATCTGATCTATAAAAGCAAATGAAAAGGGTCTTACGTTAGCTTTGTTTGCAGTTCTAAGGATGAACCCTCTGTGTTCAGGCCAGATAACTGACCTCAACTCTCTTTAGTGCTTCTAGACCACGTATTCATGTAGTTTTCATTGTATTAGTATTCATGTTTGTAAGGAAACGCTGTATTCGGCCAGGCCATCAGAACACCGGTACATGGCCTGATATATTGGCCCTCAGCAGTCAGAATGACGTTGGATCACCTGTGGCCCTTATTTATGCTGTCCACCCCATTCAATGCACGCGTGCACACACACACACACACACACACACACACACACGCACACACACACACACACACTACAGCTAAATCAGTGCTGTCATAGAAATAGGTCACCAACACAAGGATCATTGTCAGGGGTAACTGGCAGTGCGTGTGTGTATGTGTGTTCTTCTCATTACATTGCAGCTGTTTTATACAGAAAAACTGCCATTTACATTTTTTCATTTTGAACAGGATGCAGATTTTTATTAAAGCTTTGAGTTTTTCAGCAAAGATCAAGAAATCCTTGGTTGTGTTTCTGTATGTGACCTCACCATCTCAGTGCTGTTATTTCATCATGCACACAACCTCATTATCTCAGTGCCGTTATTTCATCGTGCACGTGACCTCACTATCTCAGTGCCGTTATTTCGTTGTGCACACGACCTCACCATCTCAGTGCCATTATTTCATCATGCACATGACCTCACCATCTCAGTGCCATTATTTCATCATGCACATGACCTCACCATCTCAGTGCCATTATTTCATCATGCACATGACCTCACCATCTCAGTGCCGTTATTTCATCGTGCACGTGACCTCACCATCTCAGTGCCGTTATTTC